>OZ038321.1:28660806-28913306 GCA_964035795.1 Pterobdella sp. o SKG-2022
AACTACTTCTACTACTTCTACTACTACTACTTCTACTACTTCTACTACTTCTATTACTACTACTTCTACTACTTGTACTACTACTACTTCTACTACTACTACTTCTACTACTACTACTTCTACTACTATTACTTCTACTACTACTACTTCTACTACTACTACTTCTACTACTATTACTTCTACTACTACTACTTCTACTACTACTACTACTACTACTACTACTACTACTACTTTTAGTACTACTACTTCTAGTACTACTACTACTTCTACTACTTCTACTACTACTACTTCTACTACTACTACTTCTACTACTACTACTTCTACTACTACTACTTCTACTACTACTACTTCTACTACTACTACTTCTACTACTACTACTTCTACTACTACTACTTCTACTACTACTACTACTACGACTACTACTACTACTACTACTTTTAGTACTACTACTTCTAGTACTACTACTACTTCTACTACTATTACTTCTACTACTACTACTACTACTTCTACTACTTCTACTACTACTTCTACTACTTCTACTACTTCTACTACTACTACTTCTACTACTTCTACTACTACTACTTCTACTACTACTACTACTACTACTACTACTACTACTACTACTACTACTACTACTACTTTTAGTACTACTACTTCTAGTACTACTACTACTTCTACTACTTCTACTACTACTACTTCTACTACTACTACTTCTACTACTACTACTTCTACTACTACTACTTCTACTACTACTACTTCTACTACTACTACTTCTACTACTACTACTTCTACTACTATTACTTCTACTACTACTACTACTACTACTACTTCTACTACTTCTACTACTACTTCTACTACTTCTACTACTTCTACTACTACTACTTCTACTACTTCTACTACTACTACTTCTACTACTACTACTTCTACTACTACTACTTCTACTACTACTACTACTACGACTACTACTACTACTACTACTTTTAGTACTACTACTTCTAGTACTACTACTACTTCTACTACTATTACTTCTACTACTACTACTACTACTTCTACTACTTCTATTTCTACTACTACTATTACTACTACTACTACTACTTCTAGTACTACTACTTCTAGTACTACTTCTACTTCTAGTACTACTACTTCTAGTACTACTACTACTTCTACTACTTCTATTTTTACTACTACTACTATTACTACTACTACTACTACTTCTAGTACTACTACTACTACTACTACTAGTACTACAACTTCTACTACTACTACTACTTCTAGTACTACTACTTCTACTACTTCTATTTCTACTACTACTACTTCTAGTACTACTACTTCTAGTACTACCACTATTTCTACTACTACTACTACCACTACTACTTCTACTTCAACTACTACTACTACCACTACTCTTACTATTACTACTACTTCTACTACTACTACTACTACCACTACTACTACTACTTCTAGTACTACTACTTTTAGTACTACTACTACTTCTACTACTTCTACTTCTACTACTACTACTACCACTACTACTACTACTACTACCACTACTCCTACTACTACTTCTACTACTACTACTACTACTTCTAGTACTACTACTACTACTACTACTACTACTACTACTACTTTTAGTACTACTACTTCTAGTACTACTACTTCTACTACTAATACTACTATTACTACTATTTCTAGTACTACTACTTCTAGTACTACTACTTTTAGTACTACTTCTACCACTACTACCACTACTACTACTACTACTACTCCTACTACTACTACTACTTCTACTACTACTACTTCTAGTACTACTACTACTTCTACTACTTCTATTTCTACTACTACTATTACTACTACTACTACTACTTCTAGTACTACTACTTCTAGTACTACTACTTCTAGTACTACTTCTACTTCTAGTACTACTACTTCTAGTACTACTACTACTTCTACTACTTCTATTTTTACTACTACTACTACTTCTAGTACTACTACTACTACTACTACTACTAGTACTACAACTTCTACTACTACTACTACTTCTACTACTACTACTACTACTACTACTACTTCTAGTACTACTACTTCTACTACTTCTATTTCTACTACTACTACTTCTAGTACTACTACTTCTAGTACTACCACTATTTCTACTACTACTACTACCACTACTACTTCTACTTCAACTACTACTACTACCACTACTCTTACTATTACTACTACTTCTACTACTACTACTACCACTACTACTACTACTTCTAGTACTACTACTTTTAGTACTACTACTACTTCTACTACTTTTACTTCTACTACTACTACTACTCCTTTTAATTGAAACTCAGTCATTTGACTTCCTACAATTACAAAGCTCTGTCTTGTTTTTTTCAGGAAACTCCATAACGAAAGTTTTGAAATGCTTGATTTTTTTCAGAGGAAATTGACAAAACTTCCGCTTTTCAAAATTATTCCTACCAAATAAAATTTTTTCACTTCCTATTTGTAATGAAGCGCATTTGGGGAACTGTAAATAACAAATATGATAGAAACGTTTATAACACACCTTCGGACAGGAAGTCCAATTTTATAAGTAGTTCTTCTCCACCAGCATAATAATCCTCTCCAAATTTCCAATCCAATGTTGTTCCTACCTTTTTCTCGGGTTCTGTGAAAGTTTCCAACACCCACAGCTGCTTAGTTGATAATAAATTCACGTTATTCAAAACCCCAAAATATTCCTACCTCATCCACCTGTCAACCCTCAACCCTCGTGGAATGGAAGCACCTCTAAGAAACAACACCATGTTGAAACACAGCTGGATGTAAATAAATCTGTCTGGAAGAATGAGTGGCAGCATTAGATGGATTGATTCATTGGAAAAAGTTTAAAAGTAGTTTCCTTCAATATCACTATATCATAACGCTGAATGGAACACAATAAAGCATATGGAGTCACAAAACTTTCAACTTTTTTTGTTTCAAAATAGAAAAACTAGTATCATGTTGTACCTGTCGAAAACTGATAAATATAACGCAAAAACTTATTTGAAAGATTAAAAAATTATAAGCGCAAAAATTCAAAAATTAAAATTTATCTCTTTCAAAAAATTAAAGTTTATAACAGTATATTAAAATTCACCAGCCTCAAATCTGAAATGATGGTGAAGAGTTCAAGCCTGGGATCTTAGTGAAACCCTCCATCATACGTGCTCTAGGGTAGATTCAACAGCTCAATATTAATACCCTCAATATGTTTTTTAAATTCTTAATTTTGTAAATGTCTGAATGGCTAATATTTTTTCTTCGTTTATTTTTTTCTGCTTTATTTTGACAGCAAGTGGTTTGAGGAACATTTGTCGAATCTGTGTTTGTCTTTCAAATTTCACTTTTAATTGTTCAAACCAATCCATAATATATCCACACGACATACCACAAAGTGCTACCTACTTGGATTTAAGTTTCAACAACATTTCCTCAATCAACGCAACAACATTTGGCACCTTCAAAAACTTGAAGTTTTTGAATTTAAGTCACAACTTCATCTCTGACTTACCTTATGGACTTGTTTCAAACTCATCTTTCATAGAAACTATTGATTTATCAGGAAATAATTTCGACTCAATAGGAGAGAAAGTTTTTGAGGGACTTACAAGTTTACGTAATTTGCACCTTAACAACCTCCCTCTTCTCACTTCCATTCATCCTAATGCCTTTTCACATTTGATCAATTTGAAATACCTTTCTATTTCAAACAACACAAAGTTATGTTCCTTAAATGGAACTTTGGCAAGTTTAAGTGCATTGAACTTTTTAGATGTAAGTAGTAACAGTTTGAGATATATAAGTTTAAACTTGAACACCCTCCTCCAAACCTCAAACTTCAGCCACAATGCCTGGGTATGTGATTGTCACATGAAGAACAACCTCATCACACCCAATCTTACAACCCACACATCTCTCAATTTTTCTCTATTTCATGAAGGTCACAAGTACTTTTTGTGTGATTCTCCCCTTTATTACAAACACCTCCCTGTTCTCTATGTCTTCAATCTGCTACAGTGTGCCACCCCCAACTCTTCAAATGGCTCTGTTCCACCTTCAAATGTGTCAGCCATCTCGCATACAACAAGCAATTTGAGTGAGTTAGAAAAGAATATGTTACTAATAGAGTTTGGACAGAATGTAACTTTGAACCCTGGCATAAACTTCAATGAGGAAGATTGTTTGTGGACAAGGGACAAGGATCACTACTTGAGCATCAAACCTCACCAAGTCTACATCAAGAACAACACCCTCACCATCATCGAGGCTTCTCCAGACATCCTCGGTGATTATTTCCTGTTTTGTTACAAGGTGTCAAACCACACATGGCGGCAAGTGTACAGTCTGGTGCATCGTTCATCTCTCATGCATTTTGTAGAGCTGTACAGTGTTATTGTCGGTCTTCTTTCTGCCCTCTCCTTCTTCATCTTTTCCCTCTTCTATGGCAGTCTGAGGTTTGTTACGTGGTTGAGTTTGTTCATTGAGTTTGAACAATTTTTTTTTTCATAATCCAAGTAAAATTATTTCAAAACTAACTTCATAATTTCATTGGTGTCATAAGATACAAGCTGAATCCAAATTAGTGGATTTGTAAATTCTGTATTGCATATTTATCTTCAATTGCTGTCTCATTAGAATTTAATTTAAAAATTGGTGCTTTTCAATCAAATCTAATTTGTTCAAAGCTCTCCATAGAGCTTGTGAAGGTTTAACAAGTAACAATGAATGACCAGGTGGTGTGTGTTGAGGTGTAGCAAGGAGGAGAAGGCAACCAACGTTGGCATGAGGGAGGTTTTGCACACCCTGAAAAATGCCAAGTTCCAGTCTTACAAGGATGCTCAGCTTGAGAGGTTGTCTGCCTTCCGATCGGCCACCCTCGAGCAACTCTGTGCATTCAGACTTGCCAAGGTCAACAAGTTGCGGACATACAAGCAGGCCACTGTACGGGCACTTCTCATTTACAAATTTTTTTATACAAACTTTCACTTTTATTTTCATCTGAAAAAATGCAATATATTTCTTTGAAATTATTCTATTTGAACCACATAATTTGAGCCCTCTCTGACCCACTCAAAGGTGAACAGCATCTTACACTGCCTCGACCAACTACGAGACCATTACACAAGCAAGACAAACACAATCAAATCAAACTGCCAGAACCAGTTTGACCGCTTGAAGGAGAGCTATGTGGGTCAGAAGAGCAAGTTCAAGGACAGCAAGTCTCAACAGATGAAGAGAATCAGGGAGAACTATAACCAACAAGCTGACAAGATCAAAGACTACAGCACTCTGCAGGTGACAACTTCACCATTGTTCCATAAATAATTGATAAAATCATTCCAATATGACCACATGCATTAGAATGTTGACTATTTAATGTATTAATTCTTGCAAATGTTTATATAGAGTAGAAGAATATATTATTATTATTATTTGTAGAGCGCACAGTTTGCAAACTAGGTTTGCTGCAGAGGCGCTGTTCTAATCAGAAGGGCTATGAGAGAGAAATTTGGCTATAAAGATGCGTCTTTAAACGCTTGCGAAAAATTTTAAGAGAAGGTGAAAGACGGACATTAAGTGGAAGAGAGTTCCATAAGTGAGGGGCGATATGCAAGAAGGAGCGATGTAAAAAAGGGTTAGAAGAGACAGGCTGATGTAGGCATAAACCAGAGTTGGAAGACCTGAGAGACTCAGATATAGAAATGAGAAGCCTCAGAAATGAGGATTGGAAGAAACTTGTTCACATTTTTATACTGGCACGAGGCTTTTCCATATATTGCACATGATCTTTAGGTAAATAATTTGAAGCATCTGTGTGAGTTTTTTGAGAAAATGCTCATTGTAAGCTTATATGACGTCATCGAGTAGATTATCAGTGAATAATGTGAGCTGGGTTTGTGAACATCTTCTCTCCCTACCCAGATGGCTCGCCTCAGAGAGCAGTACAAGACACAGCAACAGAACCTTCTCAGAATCCTTGAACTCTTGGAACTCAAGAACTGCCTCACAGACATAAGGGAGGATTGCTCACGCACAGAGTCAGCCATCTTTGACTCTGACCTCACCACCCCAGAGATCCAGATCCTTCCATTTTTCAATCACCCTGACAATTTCCATGACGTCACAGGTTTGATTTTTTCATGTATGCGTCATCATTATTTTTTATTGCTGACATCATCATCATTATTTTTAGTATCTTCAAACATGAACCTAAACCATTGACAACTCCTTTGTGTGTGTTAGAACCTTGTAGGTTCGATGATGGTGGTGGAATGATGATGATAATGGTGATGGTGAGGTGATGATGATGATGTTGAATGTGAAGAATATATTTTGATGTTGATAAACCATAGGAGGTGAGGACACAGATGATGATGTGGAGGGCATGGAGGAGTTTGACATGGAGGGCATGTTTGATTCGATGAACTCCATCAGCATTGAGATTGATGTGGATTTCGAGGATGAGGAGAAGAAGAAGAAGAAGATGGAAAAAAACAAAAAAAAATATCAAAAAATTGGAAAAAAAAATAAAAAAATAAATAATAAATTATTGGAGAGTGAACCTGTTGATGGTTTTGAAAAAGGGAAAAAGAAAGAAAAACAAATGAACAAGAAAGAATCAAAAAACAAAAAAGAGAATCCAAACAAGACGTGAAATTGACTTGAAGAGAACTGTATCAAAAAAAAAGTATTTTCCCAAATATCCTTCATGGTGAGGATGAGCACTACGATGAGGATAATTAGGTCATATTTATTTGAAAGTAATTCCTGTTGTGTTTTATTCTGTATTATTTGTTTTTGAATTTATTTTTTAAAATTCTAATATTATATACTTTAACTCTTCGTTTCAACATTACATAAACTTGACAATTATTTCCTTCACTGACCACATCGTTAGCTTCATGTTTAGAGACGTGTCATAACTCCATCACCATTCCTCCAGAACACCTCATCACCATACGCATCACTACATTAGGGTCACGTGATATTATGTATGAATTCTTGGGAGATTACACTAGCTTAATAAAACATAGACGTTTGTTTTGGGCGCCATCGTTGATCGCTTTGGAACCTTGGACGCATGTCAAAGATTTATTTATATGGTGCTGTATGCTTTCGAAAAGGTCAGTCAAAATAAAAAAGACATTTGAATGTTTTGATGACGTAGAATGACTTAAATCAAATAGTGAAGTGAACAAACACAAGGTGTAAATAATATTTGCAACCATTTCAAAATACTGATTTTTGCGCCCGACACCATAGCCTCAAACCCACCTACCAAAATGGCAGCTTGCCACCCCATGACCTAACTGCTGTTTATAAATTACAGTCTGATATTTTTCGGCACCATATAATGCTTAAACTTGACTTTTGATCAAATTCTTTGTTGATGACGTCATTTTCAACATCACTTGGAAGCAGAATCTTAGTCGAAGTGTTCATGAACGTCTAGCCCATTATCACAATATATCAATCCACTTTTAAACCATCCTATTTTGTTCACGTGACGTTCTTAATCTGGCGGAAGTTGTTGGAGGAGTGAGCATGGAGACGATGGTGAGGTGTCGTATGTATGCTATAGCGCATCTTAGTATCTTCACCTGTGTGTTTGTTTGTTTGTTTGTTTGAATTTAGGTCAAAAAGTTGGGATGGTTTAGACTCAAATGTTGAACAAATAACTTGGAAGATGTCTAGTAAAAACAATAAATTGAAGGCCAGACTGGGGCCTTGCAGTCTGTAACAAGATTTTTTTCCCCTGAAGAGGTTCAAGACGGTAAATGTATGCAAATTTAGCTTTGGAGTCCAAGCTCCAAGAAGAGAAAGGTATCCAACCACATCACATTTAAGTATATGAAGCTCTGAATCTATTCTTTCCATCAAAAAGCTTTTAGTAATAATTTCAAGCAAAAAAAAAATGTAGGAACCAAGTGACAACTGAATTTATATGGAAGACGGTTACAGACTGGAAACGATTATGAAATGGCAATGGAGAGTTTGAAATAAATGGAAATACGCAACTGTCCTGTAAACCTTGCTGTTGATGCCACGCTCAGTTCACAACATTCTTCAAAGCTTCCCGAAATGACTCCAGCTTTTGCTTCATTGCCACATAGCACTTGCTCCATAGCGCAGATTGAAAAGGTGCAACTACTTGAAACCACAACATTTCTTGAAGGTGCACCCTCCAATACATTATCTGCCTTAGAAGACTGCCTCTGGTAACGGTTGGTGCATTACAAGCATTTTTTTAAATTGATCGTCAAAACTGCTGCACTACGGCTGATATCAGCTTCAAAAGACCTGCTTCATTTAGTGCTGGAAGTGAGCAGTCATCCACAAAGAAAAGCTTTTTTGTGAGCGTTCCAAGAATTTCTGTTATAACCTTCGGACGCTCAAGTGCTCAAAACAATGACAAAGGTTGTAAAAGACCAACCTTGGAGAGCTTCTTATGTTTTTGAGGAAGGTGTTTGCACAGAGTGCTGAAGGCCTCGTTGACCGCCTGCACTCTCTTCCTCTCTCTGGCATTTTTCAACGCCACCATGCCTTTGTCTCTGAACCCTTTCATGCCTCCTGCCTTGTTTGTCTTCAATAGAGAGCTTTTGTAGGTGAGCGAGGTAGGTCTTAGTGGATGGGTGGGATGTCTTGGTGGCTTGGTAGAAGTTTTTGGTGTGGTAATGAGACGTCCAAGAAGTGTGTGGAGTTGCAATGGTGTCTTATTCATTGTAGATTTGTTGCAAGGTGAAGATAGTTGGTGTTGTGAGGTGGGTGTGTAGTGGGATGGTCCTGGTGAAATGGGTGTGTTGTGGGTTAGGTGTGGTGGGATTGGTGTGTGGTAGGATGGTCCCGGTGAAGTGGGTGTGTGTGGTGAGGAGTAATTTTGGAAACCCGGCGTCATTTGAAAATCCCTCAAATTTTTTCAATTTTTAAAAATAATTTTAAATTCAACATTTGAAAATATCAGCAGTCTTTATATTATCTTCCAAAACTGCTTATATGTTTTTTTCTAGTTTTGTGAAAAAACTCGCCTTGATTGGTCAGAAAAGCATCATATCTCAATTGCAACTGGTCGAGAAAAACGAAAAATTATATGATTGGTCAAAAGACTTCTTTGAAGTTAGATAAAGAAATTTAAAAAATTTTCTAATAAATAAAAAATCTTTCAACAAATCAAATATTTGAAAGTTCGTTTGCAACAAGTTGAATGTTGCATGTTGTTGTGGATGTGGTCTCATCAATAATTCATTGTCACCATCATAGATCTTCAAGAGGGAAGCTGTGTATGTGTTGTGTGTGTATGTGGTATGAAGCAATCTTCGAACAAAAACTGATTTGATTCGAATTATAAAATTAAAGTATTTCAATATCAATGAAAATATAAAAAATCCTGAAATTTCAAAGTGGTGAATCATTAGTATTGCAATCATCTCTACCTGGCCCGAAGGTCTTGAGTTCAAACATTGCCGACTCCTTCACAATTGTGTTGCTCACTTATTTTTATATTTCACATTTTTATTCAGCAAACCGAAAAACTTATTTCCAGAACAAAATTTTTTTATCATTAATCTGCAAAATATTTATATAATTTAAAAGATCAAGTGCTGATAATGATCTCTATTTTTTCACCACCTGGCTTGAGACATCTTAAGCCGCGTTTGTGCTATCTTCACACACACACACACACACACACACACACACACACACACACACACACACACACACACACACACACACACACACACACACACACACACAGACACACACACACACACACACACACACACACACACACACACACACAAGCACACTTTTCTTTTCACGAACATACAGCAACACACAAAGCCATGCGGGAGGAAACTTACACACATATAAATGCCTTCAACCATAAGTTTTTATTTTTAAACACATAATATACAAAACACTTAATTACCTGCACGCACCGTGCCACATAATCACCCACACACACTCCGCATATAATCACACACACATACTCCGCATATAATCACACACTCCACTACATAAATCACAACAGATTCACAAAAACGCACTGAAGCACCGACCGAGGCTTCCACACCCCAACTTTTATGATGAGATGCCTCAGTTATACTATCCAACTGCACCAGTAGAATAATAACTGACTCCAACTCTCATTTGCAGCCCCAAACTTTTAGTGTCGGTATCTTGTTGAACCTCATCAAGTGTCCACTGCTTTCTCTATTTCTCCTTGTGACGTCAATCCTCGGATGATGACGAAACTTGAGCACGTGACAAACTTCAGACGACCACTTCAACGCAAACCTTCTCAGATCATACTCCGTTTCCCGTCAAAATAGGTTTTACCCTTCTTATACTCTACAGCACCATCCACCCACCCTACAACACCAATCACCAAGTTGGGCATCTGTCTGCAAGATTCTCCCTTTAAAACTCACTTTACACATCCTTCCCACTCCTGACAAACTTTTGCCTTAGAAACGCACATTTGAAGGATTTTCTTTACAAGAAGAGAACATCGTCATATTGATACGATTATAATTATAAAAAGGAACATTTCTGTACTATTTACACATTCAAAAAAAGTAATTATGAATAAAAAAATTGTGAGAATTGCTCAAAAATTCATTCTTGTGCATAATGTTGCAGATCCGCATGTAACATCGTTGACCTCCAATTGTCACAATAACTTAGATTGGTGGTGATGTCGAAAATGAGATATGTACTAAAAAATGATAATTTACATAAACAGAAAATCATAAATATACAGACGGAACTCAAAGAAGTAAACATCATCAATCAAACACACATCATTTGATGTCATTGAAGTAAGCTCTAAAGGTATTTTTGAGACGGTCATTGTACTGGTTCTGTCCATTCACCTTCGTCTCCACCACTCTTGAGCCCAGTCCTGCATAGGCTTGCCTCATGGTTGCCTGTGGAGGTAGGAGGGTGGTACAAGTGTTGATGCAATGATAAAAAATGGATTAGTGAGAAACAAAGATGGAAGAAATCAAAGAAGCAAGTGATGATTCACCTCGACAGGGTCAACAATGCCCTGCAGATTTCTTCCCAGGCCTCCACCCTCCTTCCACCCCATCTTCCTCATCAGCTTGCTTGCCACGTCATCTTGGGGAAGTGCAGGTGCTTCTGGAAGCATCACTTCTTCTCTCACCCTTTTGCTCTTTTTTCCCTGCCTCTCTCTGCGTCGTCATGACATGATCAACCATAATACATCTCTATTTTTAGATCATTATTATGACGTCAATGTTCAACACCGAAATTTTATCAATATTTATAATAGAAACAAGTGAAACATCATGATATTATACCAACGTTTCATCATCGGTGCCAAACTTCTTTCTCCTCTCACTAGCTCTGTCCCTGTATCCTTGCTTCTGTAGTTTATATGTTTACGATATAGTTTTGATAAAGTGGCATGAGAGACAAGATGAAGTCATGAACAAAGGAACCTCACGGTCGGATGCCACTCTCTTGAGGTGCTCAGCCAGGTTCGACTGTCGGTGTATGACATGTCTCACTAACCAACGTGCTGACCAATCACACACTCACTACTACCACACACAAATGCAAAACAAAATACTCTTCACAAAATGGCACACCGACATCAACAAAGACAGCATCCCCATCAAACCCCCTCCAACCTTATGTAGGTTGGACATTTGCAGATGTTTAACTAAAGTCTCATTGGCCAGGAATGCTCTCTTGCACAACAAACAGGTCAAATTTGACCAATCAACCAAGCCCTCATCACTCAGTTGTGATGACGATATGGTGGGAGCAGCTTGAGAGGATGATTGATGTCTTATAGAAGATAGCTGTTGTTCAATTGATGTGGAGGATGGTGGTGGTGACGGTTTTGTCTCCTCTTGTTTCTGATGGTGGTACAAATAATGCCAACAATAATAACAATAAAAATAATGACATTAACAGAAGCATGTGACACTGCCACAAGAACAAATAAAATGATGAACTGACTTGTTGGTAGTTGTTGTACAACTCCTCCAGGCGGTTTAGCTGCTCCCTGTCCTCCTGTGGAATAGGATGATTATTTGGTCTTCATATGTTCAAAAGTTTATAACTACTCTCCCCCTCTGAAGCTACCTGGAATTCAGCTTGTAATGATGGTGGTGGTGATGAGGTTTGTTGTTGGGATGGTTGTTGTTGTGTTTGTTGTAAAGTTGCTTGTTGTTGTGTGGCTTGATTGTTGCTTGTTGACTTGTATGTCTCCTTTTGTGAATTCATCCTCTTAGCCCATCTCTCCATGTCCTGCTTGGGTTTCAAATCATGTAAAATATAAAAACACACACCTACACATCGACACAAACCTTGGCAATCTTCTTGGCCTTGTCTGTGGAAGCCATGGAGGTGGTGTGAGTAGTGGTGGTGGTAGCAGTGGTGCTTGTGCAGTTGTTTGGCACTGGAATGTATGTTTTCTGGTCGTTGTCCCAGTACATGAAGTGTTGTTGGTGAGCATTGTAAAAGTACTGTGGGATGGGTTTGGATGAGGGTTGGTTTTCACTGTGAGATTCATGAATATTATGATCATGGGAATGAAGTCTGCTTTGATTGCCTACATTGGTGCTTCACAAACTTACTACATCTATAAATAGCAATAACTCAAAATTCCCATGAGCAGCAATATGGGATGAAGGTACAAAAGATGATGGTGATGGTACATACAAGTGAGCAACCTGAGACTTGGCGTCGTAGTAGAAGTTGGTGGTGGGGTCAAGGTAGTAGCCAGAGGCATGATCGTAGGTGAACTTGGAAGTGTCAGGTCGGGCTGCAGGGTGGGAGTGGTAGAAGGTTAGATGCCAACCTCAATCTCAGCTAGTTTATACGTCTTCGTCTTATTGGTTGATACAAGAGTAGAAGAGTGGATATCACATGATCCATCCGATATGAATATATAATAATTACGATATTTGGGGTATGTGTTGGGAGGCATGCTCGAGGGCATGTTTTGAGGCCTCCTTCTCATCATGGCCGCCTGAGCCACTGCTGCTGCTGCATTCTCTGTGAAGCCTGTGAGGTTGCGGAGGTGGTGTGGTAAACATGGAAAAGTGAACAAGAGCATGTTGGGTGGAACACCATGATGAAAGACATGGAAGACAGAATGGTGGAGAATGTTTTTGGTAGATGGATGGGTGAGTGTTTGTGGTGAGATGTGCATGTCATAACGCAATGATGTGCAAAAAGTTGAGGTACAATGGAAAAACCTCTGTTGGAAGAGGGCATGGCGAGGTTGGAAGGAGTGGAGTTCTGGGGGGTGTGCAGGGTGGCCAAGCTGTAAGGTGGTATTGGGCATATCAGTATCTTTATTTTATAACCTACTTCAAGTTATTCACCAGAATTGAAATAAGTGAGAAAATTGACAAGAGGAAACAGATACACAAGCAAACGAAAGAGACATACGCAGTATTGAAGTTGTTCTTGGCATAATTGACAATGAGGACTTTTCCATCAACCTCGAGTGAAGAGGAAGACAACAACTTGAGAAGCACACCTGCCTCTTTGGCAGATGACAACTCCACCAGAGCATATCCATTACTCGCCCCTGTCTCAGGGTCACGAACCACATGGCACTGCTGGATCTTGAAGGGTGGTGAATTAATCTGTGTTGAATCTATATTACATGATGGATGTGGTGGGAGGTTGACAACACACCTGTATGGCAGCATCGTTGAGGATGCAAGATGAGATGGTCTCCTCTGTGGTCAAGCCGTCCAGGCCCCTCAAAAGCAGTGCTGTGTGATGTGAGTGTGGCATGAGTACATAATGGGTTCAAGTGATAATAACAATGTGATGATGAGAAATGGACATGAGAATGAAACCATAATATAATCAACACATGGCTCACTATTGCAAGGGTTGTTGCCAACTTGGTCACTCCCATCCGATGCCACTGTTTGCATCCTCCGAGACACATCTGATGTGGTGGAGGTGTGTGTGAGAACATCATGAAATGTAAGATGAGTTGTGATATGTGGTGATGTAGCAAACCCACCTTCCCTAGCATGACTGCATCTGCGACAAAAAGTTCTCCTCTGGAAGTTGGCACATGTGCACTGGAGTGGTATGGTAATGTGTCACAATGATGAAGACAAAATCACTCCATCATCTCACCCACCTTACTACAGATCCAGTCTTGTTGCAGAGCAAGGGATGTGGATCCAGGAGCAAGGGACCCTCTGCGAGTATTGCTGTAGTACATGTACCATGTGCGACCATCCTCCATTCGCATCTCACCCTGGTTGTGATTTATTGTTGTGTATAAATGTGTTGAGATGGGATAATAGAGTTTGTGACTATTTTTATATAAACACACACACACACACAAAATAACAACCTGATTATGTTGCATCCAATCTTGAGCTTCAGACACTGTATACAACTCCACAAAACAATACCTCAGTGACTCACCTGTGGAGAGGTCGTTTCGGATGCTACAATCAGCTCCCATGCTCACAAATAAATTAGATTTTTAAAATAGTATATTTCCAACTAATAATTTCTTTCAAAGCATAATTATAATAAAATCAACTACATAGTCACACATTGCAACAACCATCTACAACATCTACCGAACTCCTTGAGCACCTCATATTATAAACCCACTTTTAGTCAGCCCCTATAGCTCAATGGTTGAGCACTAGACTAATTAGCTAAAGTTACCGAGTTCGATCCCACATGGGCAGACACTTAGCACTTGTTCCACAGTGTGTTTTCGCTAAATTAAATTTGTAGCAAGTGCTTTGAACTATAAGAAAAAGCGCTTTATGAATACTGCACTACATTACATTACCTTTTACCCCCCAACAACTAACCAGTATCTCGAGACCTCATAAGTCGCACCTCCCTTATGGCCACACCCCTCTTCTCAAATTCACTTTTCACCTGTGTGGTGGTGTAGGTGGTTAGAAGGCAAGTGGGTGTTGTTGATGAAAATGCCTGAGAAATGATCTCAAAATGTGCATGACCACTTTATAATTAACTTTTGAGTCCAGATTTCAAATGATAAATATTGGTATATAACATAATGAATATAATTAGAATGATGGTAACTGTGAATATTATTAAATGGATAAAGGTGAAGAGGTATTGAATGGATAGGGGTGGAAAAGTATTGAATAAATGGGAGGGTGGAGAAGTATTGAATGGATGAGGAAGGGGGTGCGGAGAAGTATTGAATGGATGGGGACGAAGAAGTATTGAATAGATGGAGGACGGAGAAGTATTGAATGAATGGGTGAAACGATATTGGTGAATGATGAACCTCATCTTCAGTGATTTGTAGTGAGAGGTTGCGGATGAGAAGAACATTGTTGGGAATGCCATCATTCCATTGGGTCCTGCCTCTTTCCTGTGGGTGTGTTCCAATTCTGATACTTTATTTTAAAATATTTTTAACCTTTTTAGTGAATAAAAATGAGATTTTGGTAGATTTGAGCTGTAACGTCAAAGTGTATTTGAAATCTCAAATACCAACTATTCAAATAGAATAAAATAGCATCAATGAACAACATACACATCTGTAATCAGGCGGCGTAGCATCTCTGCTGTAGTACCTGTCCTCTCCACCCGATACACTGTCTTCATAATCATCATAGTCTCGTCTCCTTCTTTGCAAGTTTCAATGATCATTTAAATCAGTAACTATAATGTCACATTGCGTCAAACTGTTTGCGAAATCATGCAATTGATGACAACTAAACGAGGATTTAAGGAAGGCATAACCAAAGTAAAAGAAAAACCTAGTTCTTTTGCCACTCCTACTCCGACTTCTACTCCTAGAGTAGGATTTATCTCTTGAACGTTTTGAACGCTTTTTCGAACGTTTCTGACGTTTTTCCGAATCTCGGTTTTTTTCTTTTTCATAACTATCCTCTCTTTCGTAATATTTTTGTTTATTATCAGAAAGTTTATAATTTTCTGGATCATCATAATTATTAAGATCGGCCATTTTGATCGTTTTTCACTTCAGGAAGTGAAATAAATGTAGAATCACAAAGCGTTTTATATTCATAATCAAGTTGAATCTGTTTTTTATTATTTCTCTTAAATTAGATATTTTTAAATTAAAGAATGTTTTTCAATTTATAAAATTTTTTATCAAGATTATATTTTAATTTCGAATTTTTCAGCATTTTATAATTTATTAAAGAAACCTTAGGTAGCCTAAAAAAAATTGTCATTTTTTATAATTCATGTAATTTAACAAACCTCGTAAACTAGTTTTGAGCAACTGAGGTGGAAGAAGCTATTGATATAAAATAAAACTTTGACTACTGTGTTTATATGAAATTTTCTTTTCCATAATATTTTCATCTAATTTCTTTCAGTTTAATTTTTGTGAATTATTCTTATAGTGAAGTATTTCAATTTTTTTTTAATAAATAAATGAAAAAAATTGGCTCACTTTTTAAAATTTATATTTATAGAGCTGGAAAAGTACACAATTGCATAAATAAAAAAAGAATAAAAACAAAATAATGAAACGAAAATAAATGACTTTAAAATAATGAGAAGCAAATCAGCGGGCTTGTTCTTTCTGTTTGTTGGACACGAGCTCCCTAAGGTTCCCTTCATGCTCCTTCAACGTCCTCTCCAGGTACACTTTGTTGCTCTATGAGGTTGATGGTCACCATCAGTTTTGGTTTTGAATTGTTATGTAGAATGTTTTTAGTTTTATTGTATCTCCGTTTTTTTGTATTTTACTGGATTATTTGTTTAGCTTTTAATGAGAACCCTCTCCTCATTTAAAATTTGTTGTGTTGCTTTATATTTTCCATTTAATGTTTCAACCTGTATTATTTTATCTACATCTCATTACATATTATTCAAAAAGACCACACAAGCATCACCGAGCTACATAGAGTTGCATGTTTGGTTGCCAAGAGGAAATTATTAATGGTGAAATTACTTTAAACACATCAAAGCTTATGAGAATATTAGCTTATAGAAATGATATTTTTTGATGATAATGATAGAATGGGATGATGATGGTGATTATAGTATAAAATGAAGAAGATATGATGATGATGATAGTTATAGTATAAAATGAGAAAATTATGATGATAATAACCTCAATGGTTTTTATTTTAGCTTCATTCTTGTCTGCGCTTCCCTTCAAGTCATCCCTTATATCTTGAACTGACATCTTCAAGAACCTGCAATCAACCATGTTTGATGTTGCAAATTATTGGATAGTTTGTCAAAAAAATTACAAAAATTTTAAATTACAATAAGCATTTGAAGATGATTAAAGTTTGAAATGAAGCCCCACATTCTGCCGACACTTTTGTAAGTGTTGATGTTGTTGGGCAGAATCTCAAGTTCCTTGTCAATGATTTTTGAGTGAGTGATCTGCTTCTTGAGTTGGTCAACCTGCATGTCTGATACCTTCAACTGTTGTGATGTTGACACCATCTTCTTCTGCAAGTCTTGGAACGCCTGAAAACATTAGAAATTTATGAAAAAAACTGAAAATAATTGAGGCTGGAAAAAGAATGTAAAATAATTTCTAAAAGTTATAATGCAACAATTGCTTGGTAATAATGTTTTTGAATTCGTGAAATACTTTTCATTAAAATTATATCAAATTACTTACTTTTTTCAATTCCAAATCAACTGGCATTGCTTTAGAAGAAGCCATTTTAAAATTAAAGTTTAATTATTAAAAACAAAATTCACGCTTGGAAGTGAAAGTTAACCTAACTACAAAATCTCTCGGATTCTTTTAAAGCAACGTTTACTGCTTTTTCAAAAATAAAATAAGTTAAGAAAAATATAATCTTATATAATTTTTAGAAAAACCTTAGTGAAAATTGCTATTCATATATCGGAAACCCGGATTTCTCAATAATCCGGATTAATGAACGCTAAATTTCAAAAAAATTTTCACCATAAAATAGGTGTAACTCATCGAAGATGAATAAATCGATACGTTTCGAGTTAGAAAATCACTGAAATTCAGTAGAAGACAAGTGTCAAACTTCATTGCAGACGAGTCTTCTTTGAGAGAGTTCACAACTATCCAGTAGTTTTTGTTGGCGCACAAAAACAAATTAAAATTCGAAACCGGAGAGAAACTATCATCATTCAATCGAGTGATACAATGTTTAAGAACACAGTATTTGAAGATTTCCCGATAAGCACTCTTTTGTGAATAATGGTTGGCAGTTTAGTAAAGCATTTAAATTCTTTCATATAAAAAAGTATCTCTGAATGAAGAAAAATTAGCAAACTGATTTATTTTAAATGTTTGTCAAAGAGGGTTTAGCAAAAGACCTCCGTTTGGAAGTTGATGAAAGTCAATTATGAAAATTGATATTTAAAATGCTTTTCCAATGAAACTCCTAATTGAGTGCTACATAAAGTTATCATGAAGATAATGAGAAAGATAAATATATGGACTTAATCACGGCAGAGATAGTGGAGTGGTTGAGAGGGTGGCAAGCAATCAGCGATACCACTAATGGACTGATAAGACTGTTTGCCTCATCAGAGATGTGACACTCTAAACCTTCTCACCCATGCGCACATCACGAAGTATGACAGCCATGTTGCATCAAAGAGCATATATGAGAGAAGCGAAAAAAATGCGCCAAAGAGTATAAAAGAGAATCTGAAACTTAAACAGAGAAAATACACGACGACTTTCAGAGATGATGAGCAATCTGCATTTATGGTGCGCCATCTTGACATACTTTCTCTTCTCCTTCCACGTCTCTTCCGGCCACCCCTTTGACATGTTGGTGCTTTCTGATTTGAGTTTTTATTTTTTAGTTTTGTAGTGCTCAATTTATGTGCATGATTAAATTATTTTTAATGCTTCAGCCCTTGTTTTGCACTTTTTTTTCATTATCATTTCAAACAACATTCGTTATTCTCACGTCCAAAACTTCTGAGACCATGTATTTTTGTTTGCATCATTCAACTTCAGAACTTTTAAGAACAATTTCAAATACACTCAGCGTAGCAGACAATTGATAAATAATTCTCCCACAATGCCTCAAGTTGATGTTACTCCCATGTTGTGTATATCAAATCTTTTTGAAACAAAATTGTGAACAATATCAAAAGGAGGTAGATCATTATATAGAAAGGTTGACCCAAAACGAAAACACAAAAATATATCTGTCTTGCAAGGTTTTTCATCTTCAATGTTTTTTAATACATTTTCAAACAAAAAAAGTTCTTAATCAGCATTAATTTCCACCAATCACATAATTAGCCAGCAAAACCTACAACCACTCCCACCAAACCACCCTACTCCAACAGAACCCCTTAGTAACTTAAAAACACCACGTAACCAAGAAATTATTTCAAACATTTCTTCTCAACTTTTAAACCGCAAAAACAAGCAAATACGGTGCAAAACTGAATAAATGAAATGACAACTTGGATACCTGGTCTCCAATTATGGTTCTCATCGGAATAAAGAACTTAAAAATATATGTGATAATGAGGGAGAGTGAGAAAATTTTAAAAAATTAGTATAGATTGGAAAGAGAGAATATAATTTAAAATTGGAAATATAACGAGGTGATAAGCTAATGAAGATATCCCTCCCCCAAAATGAGACAATCTTCAGATACGTTTGATTTCTCGAAAAATTTAAATTCTCAATAGCACATCCCCTATCATCAAACTTTAGTTTCGGAAACAATTCAAATCAAACTTCATGAACAACACGAGGGTCAGTGGCTTGAAATGGTCCAAGGCATCAGCACTAGAGAGATATGCTAACTTTGGAGAGCTTTGAAACATTTGGGAGGAAGTGGGGACTTCAGTTTGGGTCTTATCGATTTGAATTAACTTTTACGTGTACTATGAACTACAAAAGAGGTTTTGGGTGTTTTTTTACAAGTTTTACCATCACCACCACTACTACTACTACCACTACTCCTACTACTACTACCACTACTACTACGTCAAATTTTTATTTAGACTCTTTTTAAGGCGAGACAGGAAAAGGAAGAAAACAGTGTGACATGTAGTTAAGATCTGTCAAGTACACAGCTTGTTCACTTTTAAATTGTAACCAAAGATTGAGTTTAAGCCATCATGCGCTCAGACAGTATATGTAAGAATTTTTGTGCAATGGATGTGAACTTAATTTGGAGATGTGATTTTTCATTTAAAAACACCAATTTCATAAAGAAATCTGATATATTTTTTCCTACCTATGTATCTATCTACAAAGTTATTTATCCATCTACCTTTTATACCCCTTTTATCTATCTACCATCTCACTTATCTATCTACCAAAGCATTCATCAAGGCACAACCGATGAAGGAAAAACAATAAAAACTCCCGGAAATAGATCCGCCATTTGAATTTTAATTATTCTTTATTCAAGGATGAACTTGTACAAAAAAGTTCATTTGAAAGTTCTATTTATATACTGTTGAACTTCACTGAGGCGTAAAGAGCCTTTTCATCCAGGAAGCGTCCTTCTCCACTACAGTGCCCTCCTTGGGTCGATGTGGAGGAATTTTTGTTGCTTCTATAGTAATAGTTGCTATTTTAGATTTAACATTCTTTAAAGCACACTCCACCACCCCAGTGACACGTGGTCTGCAGAGGAGGCGCCAAGAGACTTACAACCTCCGCTGAGGTATGTGTTGGACACAGGCGTTTGTTAAAAGACCATTGAAAACAATAGAAACAATGGATGGGGTGTTTGAAACTTATGATGTAGAATGATGAAGAGGTGCATTTGCTACAAGTTGATTGAAGTGTTTAAAGAGAAACTAAGAACCGAATGAAGTTTTATCCCGAGTTGAAGATTCATTTTGTTTAAGTGAATGCGTTTACAACCTCACTTTTGACGTAAATAAACAAAGATGGAATGATTTAATATTGAAGTAACTTTTACCTTCAAACCATTTCAACTCCGGAATAGTGAATGTTGATTTTCACACCAAAGCACCCACACCGCAATATTCCACCCCCCTCTCCCAAACTACACCACCATTTCTACCCACACATCATTCTTCCATCACAACCAATCATTTCCTCTTTCATCACAACCAATCTCTTTTTTCTCCAACACTTTACTACACTCCCTCCCCCAGAACCCACCCAGGCCACAAGAGAGCCTGCGAGATCAACATGGGAAGCTTATGTGACACTTCAGAGTTTTTGGAAAAGATGAGAATGTATCATTACTTGAACAGTCCAGACAGTCCTGGAAGGAAGAAGAGGAGTTTGCAGTAGGCATTCAACTTGTGATGGAGTCTTCTATTTTGGGGTGTTGGGTGTGTGAGAATGGGGGGGATGAAAAGATGGTGTGTGAGGACTTTGAGGGGGAATGGTGGGTGGAAGGATTTTGTGATGTTTGGTTTTGGGAATAAGCTGACTTGAACTTTTATTTCAAACGTTTAGATTGAAGGTGAAACTTTTACTGAATCTTAAATAAAGATTTGTTTGAAACTTAAATTCCATGAACTTCACAAGTAAAACTCATCAAGCACTTGAAGACTTGCCAGTCAAAGGTAATCACTGGTATGAAACTCACATGTAGTGGTATATGACAGCTTACTTGCTATTTGATCCATCATGGAGGTTTGGAGCAAAGTTTTATGGTTTATGCCCTTACTAACGCCAACTAGTTTGCAGACTAGAAACTGGGTATTTTTATCGAGACACCATCTCTAGGTGATTGTCAACCAAGATTGAAAAGCGCCTCACCTGCCCGTGAGGTAGATTAATAAATAATATCCATATTAGATTATACTGCTGTAGGCGTCCCAGTAGCTGGGGTATACAGCAGTCGGCTAATGAAAGCCATTCTTAGTGAGACCAAATTGGAGACGCTGTCTTCGGTGCAGTTTAACGTCATGCCCAGGACCAAACAAACACAATCTAGCTTGCAACAATGTAACTGAACAACATTGGAACAAGTGGTAGCTTCAGACAACCCAACGAGGGATCGAACCCAGTAACTAAATAATTAAGCTGATGCTTTACCAGGTGAGCTATAAAACCATCAAAACAGGGATTATGGGCACCTCAACGCGGTGATATCCTAGCGGAAGCAGTGAATGCTTTCATCATGTTTCATATTTCACAAATCATTTTTATTTAATGTTCTAAACAAGCACAACCCTCATTTTACTGCTCCACATAACCACACCCCTCATTTTACTGCTCCACATAACCACACCCCTCATTTTACTGCTCCACATAACCACACCCCTCATTTTACTGCTCCACATAACCACACCCCTCATTTTACTGCTCCACATAATCACACCCCCCGCCTCACTTCTCTACATAATCACACCCAAACACCCTCTTGAACGCCTCCACAAACACAGGAGTGACGTCAGAAACTTGCACACAGCGCCTTAATTGCAGTGAGAAAGAGGTGGCTTGTTTGTTTTTGATACCACAAGGTTCGATGAGGTCAAACCAGGACATGTCAGTGTTGCAATTGAGGGCCACTCCATGCTGGGTGACGTATCTGCTTGCTTTGATGCCTGTGTTTGTGTGTGTGTAAAAAAGGTGTGTGTTAATCCAATTAGATTATACTGCCGTGCATGTCCCAGTATCTGGGGTTGACAGCAGTCGACCTAGATTATTGATACTACGATAGAGTTATGTATGAAAAAGACCATTTTTAGAGAAAATTTTCAGAGTGCCAGTCCGAGCTAACGTTTAACTTGAAATTATCAAATTCAAGATCCACCGTTCCCACACTTTGACAGTTTGCTTTGCCGTTGTCATCAAAAAGGAAAGATCGTCCGCCAAATGAGAACGATACCAGAATATCAGTTTGTCGATACCTGCTACCAAAGTCTACTGTTAACTAGGTCATAACAAAAAAGCAGCCTCAATTTGGAGATGCTATCTTCGGTGCAGTTTAACGTTAAGCCCAAGAGCATATTATCTCATATTTGTTCCCGTCTTATAACTTGCTAGCAAACCACACGGACCAAGACTCCCCCCAAAAATTGGCCCACTTAACTGACCTATAGCAGCAATCTTTTTGTCATCGACCCACACACCAACATGTTGGTTGGTGTAGCCATGAAGATCAAAGGAGCCACATGTATCCATCAATGTCTTTTCCAACTTGCCTACATAATCCTTCACACCTGCCACCATTGCATTGTGTTAAAAATGGAAATGATAAAAGTGATGACAATATAAGTGGAAATAAAATGATGAAAAATATTTCCACTTGATAAGTAAATCTTAAAAAAAGCTCCGTAATCAAAGTTAATAAATACATTGTTTTTTTCCCTCACTAATTGTTAAAAAAATACTAGTAACAATTATTTAAAGCCCAACAAACAAATACCTCACCGAGCTTGAAATCCTTGAGGCAGATAACAGGGTAAGCCATGAGTTGACCAGGTCCATGGAAAGTGATCAGACCCCCTCTATTTGTGCGGTGGAACTCTGCCCCTGTGGCTATGATGAGGTGTTTGAGGTTGTCTTGTGTACACTTCATTCAATATAGATAGATGGGTGAAGGAAGTTTTGCATTATTTTTTTTTAAAATTTTTAAAAAACTAGTTTCAAAATGGCTGGATGATGATTGTTACAATATGATGATGTGGCTGAGGAAGGATGATGAGGGGTGATGGAAGGTGGAGTTTATGATGCTCAATATCAATTTGTTCACAATTTACTTTCATCAGATAAGTTTGATGAAATAATAAAAAACAATGAAATATTGAAAATTGCATATACTCAACCAATCTATTTAAAGCATTACAAAACCTAATTCATAGCAATAACTGAATCTATACCACCACTACAATCATCATTACAGCCCCCCTCCTCCCCCCAACCAAACTCATGCACACCACACCATTAACAACCTCTCAAATCCCTCTCAAGCTCTTCAGAGTACTCCTTGCTCCTTATTCCAACAGTGTAGATGGGGAAATGTTCGAGCAAGAGAAGCTTGTTGACAGGTTGTGATGTGGCTCGCTGCTCGACAATTTGTTGTGCAAAACTGCCTTGCACCTCCAGAGCTTTCTTGTAATGAATTTTTCCAAGGTGTAATACTTCCACTAATGGTCTGGTCATTGTGTGGAGTTGGTTTGAACTATAATTCCCACACAAAAGATCTTTAAATTTAATTAATCAAGTGTTATTGTTAATGCTATTATTAAGTTCCAGTCACATTGTTGCAAAGTTTTAAAAGTGAAAATGGGTGTAAAAGTGAAGTGAGTTTGAAATTAAAATCAAGTGTTTTGGTTCTTGACTAAGTTCAATGAAAAAAAAATAAAAAATAAATAAAATTTTATAAGTTACATAAAACATAATTTAAAATTATATTTTGAAACTTTTCTTCACAACTGGAGATTATAAACTTCTTGAATTCTCTAAGAATAATTGGAAATATTAAAATGTCTCCAAATTAGTGCATCAACTTTATACAAAAATCAAATAAAAAATTTGATATTAACAAAAAGTTCTGAAGAGCTCTGTCAAAGAAGACTGCTCTGTAATGCAAGGTTGAAACTTGATTTCTACTCAATTTCAGTCATTTTTCAACTTGAAACGTATTGATATTCTTCATCTTTTATGAATTATACCTACTTCATTGTGAAATTTTAAAAATTTAACTTACAACAAACGTGGTTGGAGATTATAGTTTTCCAACATAAATATTGACGATAATATGGACTGAGCAATAAAACTGCCAGATAGGGCGGTTTGGATGCCATTTTTATTCTGCATTGAAATTCAATTTTTGTGTCAAGTTGTATCGATGCATAATGATTTCATGCATGCTAACTACATTTTATCATTTTTTATTTCTATATTTATTAATTATTTTGTTCAGCTGTTATAAATATTTTATAAAAAATTATCTTCTCACTAACACATCACCTGAAGGTGACATGAAGTAGATATCGATAACTTCGGGTTGATGTTGTGATCTTGTGATGCATTTGCTAATGTTTATTTAAAAAGAGGGAAGTACTGATATGACGTTGATAATTATGAAAAGTCATGAAAATTGGTTGACAATACGGGTGATGCAAGCACCATTACTAATCTCGACAATAATAATATAAATAATAATGGAAGAGGATTTGATGGATAATAAAAAATATTGAAAAAATTAGAAAAAATATTGAAATATATAACAAATAAAAGAACAAAAAGAATAGAAGGGAGATGAGCCAGCTTCTTACGTTTGCAGCTCTATTAATTAATCCAATAACGAGAAAACAATGAAATGCAAAACAATAAGAAAAATAACAATAGAAAGCTTAATAAAAATAATAAGATGAACAATAACAACAATTAAAAAATAATGGATATAATAAAAACAAAAACTGAATGAAAACACTACTGACAGTAACACAACAACTCAACCCCCCCAAACTGGAAAGAGCCCCCTACAAACTGGAAAGAGCCCCACACAAATGGAAAGAGCCTCTAACATGTGAGCTCATGTCCTCAAGCCAGAGAGCTGTTTCAGTCTGGATAGGTGACCTTTGTTGTTGTTATTATTATTATTTTTATTATTAATATTATTATTTTGTTATTTCCAGACTTATTATTGTTTTTGTTATTACAGGGCTTACTACGGTTAAAATATCCATTGTTGCCCTCCATTACCAGGCTGGTTATTATTATTATTGTTATTATTATTATTATCGTTCTTTCTTTTGAAATGCTAGTTATAAGATCAAACATCAGGTTACTACCAGTGACCTCAGATGAGTGAAATTGGAAGTTATATTGATAGGGCTCTTCTGAGGACATGGGCTGTGCCGCTTAGAACTATGTTCTGAATTTCTGTGAGAAAAGGATTGCCGGGTATTTTATCGAGGAAATCTTCGATTCCTTTCTTGACTAGGCCCAGTGTACCTATTACAACTGGGATATTTCTAGCTCTGAGGTGCCACATTTTGCCAATTTAAATCTCCAAGTCTTTATACTTGGAGAGCTTTTCAAATGTTTTGGCTGAAACACTTTTATCTGATGGCACGCTCATGTCAATTAGATAATAGACATTGTTTAGAAAATCCTTCACAACAATGTCTGGTCGGTTGGCCTGTATTGTGCGGTCCATCTGGATTGGGAAATCCCAAAGAATCATAAAATTTGGACCATCAGTAATTGGCTCCGGGTGATGTTCATACCAGTTTTTCTTCGTACTCACCTTAAAGTGGTTACAGATTTTCCAGTGGAGATATTGACCTACCCTATCGTGTCTTCTTTTGTATTCTCCGGGTGTGAGAACAGAGCATCCAGATATAAAGTGAGTTCAATGGTTGAAGTCTTATAGCTGAGTTCAATGGTTGAAGTCTTATAGCTGAGTTCAAGTTGTATTAAGCCTTTCTCCTTTTTGTCTTGGTATGTACAGTCGATCTACATCTGCTTTTGGATGATGCATTCTATTTATAGTGAGTTATTTTCTTATTTTTGCATCTAGTCTCTTGATTTCATTAAGGTTCCAATTTATAATATTAAAACTATATGTGACTATTAGTAATGCTAGAGTGTTAATTGCTATTATTATGTTTTTAGCGTTAAGTTCAGTTTTCATTATGGATCTTATTCGTCTTAGGCATTCTTCTTATTTTTTCTTTCATTTTTGAATGCTGTATGCCCTCTCCTTCATCCACTCCAAATATTTATACGCTTCACCTGGTTCTAGGTCTTTTATTGTAGTATTTATATCAAGCTGGACGTTTTGCCATGTGGTTAGCTTTCCTTTGATGCAGGTTGCTTTGGCACACTTTTCAAGTCCAAAATCCATGTTGATATCATCACTGAATTTCTTAAGAGTGTTGAGGATGCCAGTTTGTTCATTGTCATTTTTTGCAAATGTTTTCAGCTCATCCATATATAGCAGATGGTTGACCTTTTTTCCTGCTTTTGTTTCATGACCCTACCCAGTTTCGTTGAGGAGTGTTGACAGTGGAGCTAGAGCAAGGCAAAACAGAAGTGGGGATAGTGAGTCGCTTTGAAAGATTCCTCTTTTAATGTTGTACTCTCTAGATTCGAGTTTGCCTTAATGGTGATACAAAATCACAGAGGTTTTCCATTTTTCCATGCTTTCTTTCAGAAAATTGATAGCTATTGGAGAGATTTTGTACATTTTGAGACATTTGATTATCCAATCATGTGGTATAGAATCGAATGCTTTTTTGTAATCTATCCATGCTTTACTCAAATTTTATCTTTTTTTTTGCTTCTTCAAGGATGGCTTTATTGATAAGAATCTGGTCTTCACATCCATAGCTTCCTTTTTGGCACCCTTTTTGCTCGATAGATAGCATGTTTTCTGAGGTAAGATGGTGGTGTATTCTATTTTTTATAATCGATGTTATTATTTTATAAAACGTAGAGAGACAAGTAATTGGTCGATAATTTTTTGGCTTGTTAGTTTCTTCCGATTTAGGTATTAAAATGGTTTTTCCCGTTGTAAGCCATGTGGGACAGAGTTCTGGATTCAGTAAGCATTTTTTGATTGCTTTAGTCATTGGCTCATGCAACGATGTGAAACTTTTGATCCAGAGGTTGGCTACTTTGTCAATGCCAGGTTCTTTCCAGTTTGATGTTTTTTGGATGTTATATTTTACTTTTTCGATAATTATATCTTCCCATACTTTTTGTTTTTCTTCATTATTTCCTTCCACTTTTTTATAATATTTAGGTTCTTCCCATATATTACAACAAAAGTTTTCTAGCTCCGGTAGGTTCGGGGTTTTTTCTACTTTTATAATTTTTGCACTCAGCTTTCTGTAGAACCTTTGTGCATTATCTTTGAATATCTTATCAGTAGACCCTCGAACATGCTTAGAAAAAGATTTAAAGGCTTGTTGTAAAAAGTTGATGTACGAAACCAACCTCCTGCACAATTCACTAGAAGTCTCACCTGTGGTTGAGATAACTTTGGTGGAATATTTAATAATGGGTGGGGTTTTTTCAATAAAAGGGATTTTATGTTGAATGGGGAAAAGTGAGAAATTTTGTTAGTGGGTGAATGAGAAAGGGTGTGCATGTTTTTTGATTTGACAATAGTGATGTCAGTAGGTTGAGATGAGTTAGTAGTAAGAATAGATATGGTTGAATTGGTTGGTGTCAATGATTCTAGGAAAATTAATGATGGAAAATTATTAATTGAGCTAAGAGGTGAAGTGGTTGTAGAAGCAGAAGGTGAAGAAGTTGAAGATGTCTTGCTTGTAGATGAAGTTGAAGAAGTTGTTGAAGCTGAGGTTGATGAAGATGAAGTAGTAATAGGAGATTAACTAGTCGAAGAGGTGGTTAGAGATGAACTAGTTGAAGAGATGGTTGAAGATGAACTAGTTGAAGAGATGGTTGAAGATGAACTAGTCGAAGAGGTGGTTGAAGATGAGCTAGTTGAGAAAAAGGTGGTAGCTGGAGGAAATGTAGAAAGAGAAGTAATTGAAAGAAATGGAATGGTCGAACAGAAAGATAAAGATAAAGTGGTCGAGGAAGTATGGATTGCTGATTGAGATGTTGAAGATGTAGTCGTCTTCAGTTTTCGCCCTCCTTTTTTGGGAACCGAGGGTTCCTCAGACTTTAAAAAGTCTAAGACATTGCTACGTAATGTGCTGAGCGCTGTCTGAATACTACCAATTTGGGAAATAATATTTGTGATGGCGGACATTTTATCTACCATAGAACCATCATTATTATTATTATTGTTATTATTATTTATATTTTTTTTGTAAGATCATCATCATCACCACCTCGTGCCTCAGCTCAACCAGCATTCTTAACCATTTTCATTATTCAGGCTATAATCATTCGTGTTTATAGTGTTTCATTTTTATTATTATTTCCAATGTTTTTTTTATTGTTTTTGTTATTATTATTGTTTTTATTATTATTTTTATTATTATTATTATTAAGAAACTGGAAGACTGGCAGACATGCCCAGGTTTGAATGGAAGAAATGTTTGCATGGTTAGACCTCTCTGTGACTCATCATAAGAATAACGATAATAATATAGAAATTTCAACGATAACACTAATAATAAGAAAAAATGATAATAATAACAATCATAAAAAAAGAATAACAACAATGAAAGTAATAATTTCAATAAAATAAAAAAAAAGGCAATAATACAGAGATTGAGTATTAGCACAGTTAAGATATTGGAAACACTCCTAACCACCATTGCACGACCATGAAATATAATCAGAATAATAGAAATGATAAGAAGAATAAAAACAGCTTTTGAAGTGGAAATTTATTGGTTGAAGAAAACCGAATAACTAGAGATTTTGTTGCGATGCTGAAGTGTGGAATACGAAATGGAAGGCTGCAACAATTGATGAAAAAGCTAATTTTAAAAAAATAAACAATAAATATAACCATAACAAACCAAAAAACACAAATATTTATAATTACAACTTGAACCCCAGACACTCCATGACCAGTGCTGACGTAAGCAAGTCCAAATATTTTTATTGGGTGGCTCAAAATAATCAGCATGGAATTGTTGTTGCTACGAATAAAACGCCATCACAAGCAATAATAAAAATGGTAATGGTTATTTTATTATTATTATAATTATTGTTATAGGTCGTGACTCTTTAATATTAATAATAATAACAATAATAATAATAATAATAACAATAATAATAATAATAAAGATGGTGGAAAAAAAAATAATAAAAATTATATATTCAAATGAAAACACTTTTGGGAGTTTATTTTGTTTCACGAAGCTTTTCGTAAGATGAACTTACATTATCAAGTGGAGGTACAAATAAACATAATAATAACAAACGTCAATTAATCTGAGTGCTTACGTCATCATAACAATGACAGATCTGGGTTGATGGTTTGCAGTGTTAGTGTGTTTATCTTTTTGCCTTTATGTATTTATGTTTTTTTTGTATGTATGTTTTTGTGTACGTGTGAATGTGAAACCATATTACACCCCTTAGCTGTCTCACTTAAACAAGGCATCACCATCACCTCATCCTTCACCTCTTCATGCCACACTCACCCTTCACCTCTTCATGCCACACTCACCCTTCATCTCCTCATGCCACACTCACCCTTCATCTCCTCATGCCACACTCACCTTTCATCTCTTCATGCCACACTCAGCCTCGTACGAAACTCCATCTTTTTCCACCACAACATGCTGATTGACTTGGGCCCAGAAAGCCCTGGGGCAAACCCAAAAAGCAGCAAGGCATTTGATTGGCTGATGATGAGAGGGTACTCCAAACAAGATGGAGGACTTCCGGGCAAAAAAAGAATATTTTATTGTTTTGATTGGGCCCGATGTTTATTTATTACGGGTGTTTCTTAACCATCATGACGTCATTAAAGTTTTGACATCACCACAAAGTGGCTTGTAGCGATTTGTCTGAATGATCATCATGCTGACGTCATAGTGATTTGGCTGATGCTGATATTTGTTTTTGTATGGTCTTTTTATTTGTTGAGACTTTATGGTGTTATTATGCAGTTGATAATATTATGCTATTTTAAATTATACACAATGATAATAATTGTTTCTCTTTTTTATTATTCTTATCAAGATGCTATTCTTATTTTGATATTATTCTTATTATGATATTATTCTAATTATGATATTATTCGAGGTCATGAGGAGCAAAGGTCTGTTTTTTTATTTACAAAAAGTTGCTGGTGGCAACAATGCCAACATTGATGATAACAAAAAATAACAAAAACGATTAAAAACCATAAGAATAAGAATAGGGATAAAAAAACAAAAATAACAGATATCCGGTAGCACAACTCTCATAGGCTTTGACGTGCATGATAATAAAGAGAATTTAAAAGCATGGAAGAGGCAGAGATGAAGATTGAATGATTTATAATAATATTTGTTTTATTATGACAAAACCCAGCATCGATGCTTCGTTGTGGTTTATTTTATATATAATTATAAATAATAACAAAAAAAACATAGGAATAACACTAATAATTGGGAAACAATTATAAGACAAAATAACAAAGATAGAATGAACAATAAATTCTGAATGCAACATCGTCTTGATAACATAGATATAATATTCAAACAGGAAACAGGTTAACAAATTTCAAAAGTAGATCTTAATTTAAATAATCCATCTAACCAATTAAATTTGTGTTGATTGACCAATAGCACGACGTAATTCATTTGTTTATAAGGTAACTTTGCACAAAAGTGTAGGTAGTACTCACATTTTTTTTCCAACCGAATTATTTTCAGTTTTCAACAAAACCAAAGATCATAAATCAAAAATTGATTTTCAACATTTTTTTGTCGTCCAAAATAAACTTTGGGAAGAAAAGTGAATTTAAATCACAAAACAACAGATACATTTAGTCTTTGGTGAGTCTTGGAGAACCAATTTCGGTAAACAAATTCTGACACATTAATTAAATGCAAAAATATTAGTCATAATAACATAAATAATAAAAGTAACATAAAAAGAATAATAATAATAATAGTGATAAAAGGATAAATAATAAAAATAAAAAAAAAACAATGCTGAAACATTTTGCGATAGTCCCTGAATCGCTGGATGACGTCATCAAGATATTCCTGTTTCCTCACCTGCCTTCACCCAATCAAAGTACAAGTACTACTTTCATCGCACACACAAACAACCCATTCAAACCACACACAAACAATCTCACACACATAATCACCCACACACCATCCAATCAGAAAACAGAAGCGAGTTCAAAATTGGTGGGTGGTTCAACCTCTTTGATCCACTGGTCTGCCCACAAAATGTCTTCCCTCATCTCATCCTCTTCCACCACTGCATCTATATATGTGTTGGTGGATGTCGTGTTGTCGGATGTGTAGCAGTGAAACTTTTCATCTATGACGTCATTGATGTAGTGACCTGTTTCTGAATCTGAGAAGGTGGGTGTGAGGTCGAAAGAGCGGAGATGGTGTTGTGAGGAGAAGTCTTGATGGGGTTTGTCGGTGGAGGGTAGGCAAGATTTGTCGAGGGCTTTGTACAAAATGAGGTTGGGAGCTTTGGCGTGTTGTGTGTTGACAACATTGTCATTACTACAGATGCTTTGAAAAATGAATATTTGAGGAGCGTGGTTTTTATGGGAAGGCTGGAAGGGCGTAGAAGGGGGGCTGTCGAGAAAAGGGTGTACATCTAAAAGTTCCATCTCCGTGTCTGAAAAACTGCCTACCACCTCCTCTTCTACTTCATCTATCTTCACCTCTTCCAACTTCACTTTGGTTTTCTTCACTTTCTTTTTCCTCCTCCTCCTGGAAGTATGAAATGGCTTGCATCTTTTTTTGGGAGTTTGTTCAGATCTGTCTTTCTTTCCTTTTTTCCTGGGTCGGTACTTGTACTCTGGAAATTCCTTCAAATGAAACAAACGGAGTCTTTCTGCCTCCTCAATGTACGGGTGTCTACCTGCCTCTGACAGCATCTTCCAAGACTTCCCGAGTCGTTTGCTGATCTCAGCGTTGTGTAGACTGGGGTCAGATTCCGTTATTTTACGTCGTTCGATCTGAGACCACACCATGAAAGCATTCATTGGCCTTTTGACTTTGTTTCCTCCTCCTGCACTGGTGTGGGTGGCATCGGAGTAGGGTGTCCTTGAGGAACTGTCCACTTGAGGGAACATTACTGGGGCTTCTGTCCTTCTCGGCTGTATGTTGAATCTCTTTGTCGCCATTCTGGGTGGGTGTTTTGAGTGGTGGTAAGATGGTGGTGATAAGTTGATTATGCAAATAAAAATAAAAAATTAGCAAGATGAGATGAGAATGAAGATAAAGAGATAATGACGAAAAGAACGAGGTAATTAGATCTAGGGCAGCCACTCGAAACGAAAAGAGTAAACAACTTTATAACTCCAGCTATTTCTGCAAATTTTTCTATATTAAAGTCCATTTTGTATTTTTTAGATATTTTTAAAATGATAAATCAGTCGAGGGTAGAAGGGGTTTGAAGGTGCAACGATCGAAAATGTCCTACTTCAGCACCCACAACCAGCTTCAGACTTTCAAATCAACATTTCAACACACATAGGAAAAGGAACTCACGCAAAAAAGTTATCAAACAAATAAATAAAAAACCAAAGGCACACACACACAAGAAAGAGGCGACATTCCTCATAGGTAAAGAGTGCTTGATCTGAGAAAGATCTGCATAAGTAAACACACAGGAAAACAACGACAAAAATGATCCTTCAGGAAATGTGGAGAACAATCAAGTTAACGAGTGGTGACATGCAGCTTTGAATTGTTGATAAATTATAACAATAGAACACTAAAATAATATTAACAATTAGAATAATTGATTTGAATAAAAGCAATGATAAACAGAGCCCCTAGAATGCCTAGCTGTTTGATGACGTCACACCTCATCATGGCGGTTGTGATTAATTACATTGCTGATTATATTATTCACCGTTATCGAATGTCTATTCGTAAGGATTTATTTATTAGTGCTGTTAATTATATTGATATTCAAAATCTTTTATGATTCATCTATTATTATTATTATTATTATTATTATTATACTATTATTTTATTATTGTTATTCTTAAAACTAGTACTGTGTGGTAATTGTCGCCGTTATTAATGTGATTATATAAGAAGAAACCTGGAGGTGGGCGGGTCCTAGAGCTATTTTTAGCTTCGATTGTCTTATTATTGCAGCCTTAAAAGCAAAACAATAATAATAAAAATCCTACTGAAAAAATAAGAATAATAATTTAAAAAATGTAACAATAAAAGTTCATAAGAGATTTAATTGTGGATAATTAATTGGAATAGAAAAAGTGACAAAAGGCAACTTAGGTGCCAAAGTATTTCCTCCACCGACAATTAAGAGCTCTCAGTAATTTTCACGAGGTTAATAATTATTGTTTTTGCGGTTCTACCCTGATAAGAAAAGTTTAAGAATATAAAGAGAAGTTTGGATAATAGTAACATGAAATCTTCATTTATGAGGCGGTGATGGCGCTAAAAAAATCCATAAGAAAATACCACTTCAAAAAGCAATTATTATTATTATTATTATGCTTATTATTACCTTAAAAGATTGAACCAATTTCTTACGTAAGCAAAACCCACAAGCATTTAACATCAAAAATAATATTGTTAATCATTTATATTATAAATAATTATTTGTTTTTTTAAATAATTAATGAAATATATAATTATTTTGTATATAAATAATTATTTCTAAAAATTATGAAATATGAGTTGCATAACTTGTGAGATTTTGAGAGATTAAAGTATCGAGTGGTAAGCAAGGTGATGAAGATGCTTCTATGAATATCAATGTCAGTTTCAATCATTATTATAGATGCGAAATAACAACATAACAATTATTATTATTATTATTGTTTTATTATTATTATTATTATTATTGTTTTATTATTATTATTATTATTATTATTATTATTATTATTATTATTAGTAGCTTCACAGGCGCTAATAAGAAACAAATTAAAGAGCCTTCAGTGCGTTTGTGGAGTTTCAAACATTATTATTTTGTAATAATTTATAATATTATGATTTTTAAGAATTATTATTTTTATTTTTATGACTGATATTGAATTTTAATGTTGCCATAAATAATATAATTAGTGTTATTATGACAGATATTATTTGTATTGTCACCTTCATTCAAACACCCAATCATCTGTTCGAAATTTATTTACTGATTCAATAAGTTAATTACTACTAATTATAAAAATAATTATAATATTATTATTTTTGTTGTTGTTATTGTTTTTGATTCGGAAAAAGTTTAAAAGTTAATTATGATTAACTTCAAAAGATTCCCTCAAAAAAAGACTCCACAGAGGCGAGACTAATTAAAGAGGTTCACAAACAAACCTAAATATGTTTTGAACCAAAATAAGACATTCTGAAGAAATACAAAATTATAAAGTTATGATGATGATGATATTGAAGGAATTGAAAAAGAAGCAGGCAGTTTTCGATCTCTGGTCGCCAGGTTGGCAGGTCGACTATCTACCAGGACATTGAGAGTTGATGATGCAGCAATTAGGTTCAGTGCTTGTTATGTTTCTGTTTATAAATGTGTGATGATGGAGAGAAGGTGGATGGTGGTGGAAATGAAAATAGAAATGAACACTCGATAGATGAGAAGGCATGGGTTGCTTGGGAAAAGGTGGGATGGTGAGGATTGGGTGATAAAAGTTGAAACTCATTTCGGAAAAATAAAAATGGAGGTCTGAACGAGGAATGCATGAAAAAAAATCTTTGTTAGTTTTGGGAGCTGTGTGATGTTAAAGTTGGCAACCAGATTGGCATGGCCTTGAATGCCAGCCTGTCCTTGCTTTAAGGACAGCGTTGCTTGTTGAAGGCATTGAGAAGTTGTTTGAATGAGGAAAACATGAGAAAATTTTGACGCTATATAATCTGAAGAAGGTAGAAATGATATTAAAGAAGGATGAAAAGTGCATTAACTTAAAAGTGGAGGGAGATTTGAAGGTGGGTTTAGGGATGTGAATGTATGAGACAAAAAAAAAATAAGGAACTGAAAATCAATAAACCACAAGTGGGTGGAGCCATCACAATTCATTTTGAAAAGCAAAGAAAATAATAAATAGTTGACCAATGGAAATGGGATATCACTCCAAAAATTTAAAAATGAATCTAAATTTAGGAATGAAAAAAAGAATAACAGCAATAAAATAATTATGGAATGAAAAAGATTAAAAGTGAAACGCCATCAAACCCAGGATTGTGTTGGAGATTTGTCAGTGAAGAATTATGATATAATAACAGGTGTGGGTAGATAGACAGATAGATAGATAGATAGATAGATAGATAGATAGATAGATAGATAGATAGATAGATAGATAGATAGATAGATAGATAGATAGATAGATGGATAGATAGATAGATAACATTTCACCAACTAATCTCATCATCAGTTTATCATCGTTGATAAAATGTAAACAAAAAAGCTGGGAAAATTAAAAAATGCATAAATACTAATAATTATTATTCTAATTGTTTTATTATTATTATTATTATAACTAAGTTTCGATTGAAATATCGATCAAAAGTCAAAAATTTAAAAATGGATTTAAATAATTATATCACTTCTGCTCCGACCCATTTATACCCTTAACTTTCTCAGTTTTAAATGAACAATTAATGATAAAAACAAAAAAAAAAGATAATAAATGTTGTTATTGTCATGATTCTCAAGGATTAGAAAGCTGCACTAGAACAGATAACTCTTCAATATTATATATTATCCTTATTTCTATTATTATCATTATTTTTTATTTTTATTTTGTTTTTTTAATAATTATTATTTTTATTATTATTTATGCTTTTTGTATTATTCACTAGTTTCAAATATAACAGCAATGCTAAAGTTAGAGCGGTAGTGTTACTAGGATTGCAAACATTTCGAAGATTAACATGAAGAGAACAACAAAAAATAATAATTTCTGATTTATAATAAAAACAATAATAATAATAATATTATTATTATATTGTGAAACATAAAAACACGACAAAACTTGAATTTTTTATTTTGACGAAGCTCCTCGATATATTTTATATCATCATCAGGTGAAATGAAAAAATGACGTCAAACGATGATAATGATGATGATTGGCCACCTGATGATGATAGGTCACCTGATGACGATGGAGAATATATGGAAAAGATTCGTCAAAATAAAAAATTCAAGTTTTTTCGTGTTTTTATGATTCATAATTTTGAGGCTAATTGTTCACAATAATATTATATTATTGTTATCAGTTTCATAATATTATTATACTATCAATATCATTCGCAACCATGGAAACCACTATTGATGATAATATTTATGAAATGAATGATATTAATAAAAATATGAATAAAAATAGTTCTAAAAAATCAATAATAAAAACAAAATCACAATAATAATAATAATAAAATGAAAAAAAAATGAAATAAACATAATAATTAAGAGTGCAAAGTTCGCAATAAGCATGCGTACAGAGGCAGAATTTATCTGAGCGTAATATGAACGATTTGAAGTGTAAAAACAACAAAAATAACAAAATGGATAATAATAATAATAGAAAAAAATAAGTTCATTTTTATTGTTTAATTTTTACCACCACCACCCCCAATCTTGGCGCATGCTAACGATAACAACTTTATGGCTGATGATGAAAGTGAATGAGATGTTATTATTCTTATTATTCTTTTATTATTATCACCACCCTCGTCATCATCATCATCATCATCATCATCATCATCACAACAACCGACGTATTACCACACACTGTGCATATTGTGCATAACCGTGTCAAAGTACTTGTGTGTTTGTGCGTGTTTGTGTGTGTTTATGTATGTGTGGGTGTGAATGTTGGACTTAAAATTCAGCTGCTCCTTTGAAACTCATGATCCTCACCGATCCATCAATAATATATATCCAACAAGCACACCTTCTTTCACCACAACCCCACAAACCACCACAACACAACCCCACAAACCACCACAACACAACCACACAAACCACCACAACACTCCTCCATAACTATTTTAACCTTCTCAAGTTCTCACCCAACACCACCACATGGACCTCATAAATCCTCATAAATTATGAGTGTTTCAAGGGTTCTTGAGGGTCGTGGGTATTTAAATCACAAAGATCGGATCATTAAATTATTATCATTTTTATTTTTATTATTTATTATTCTTATTATTCCCTTGAAAAATATAAGTTTCGAAAAATGGTAGAGTGGTAAGAGACCATGGTGCAGACCTTCGATTCCTCCTGATGTCTTCCACTCCCTCTATCTTTCCACCAATACTTGATCATTTTTCTTTTAAATTCATCAAAAACTCTTCAGCGAAACTATCACTAATTGAATGTAGTTTCTAAAAATAAAAGATTAGTGCACAATGGAACATTTTAAAATCTTCAAAATCACAATTTATGCCCGCTGACAATCTCACAAAGAATAATAATAATAAATATCCTAATGAAATTAATAACAATAATAACAAGAAGAATAAAAACTATAATGATAACAAAACTAATAAAAAAAATGACATCAACAAAAAGAACTGCAAAAACAATTTAAACTGTTTGTATGATGAGAATAGAAGTCTTATTAATGCGCCTGTCTAAAACAGACAAAAAACAATAATAATAATAATAAATATCATAACAATAAAATTAATAATAAATATCATAACAATAAAATTAATAATAAATATCATAACAATAAAATTAATAATAAATATCATAACAATAAAATTAATAATAAATATCATAACAATAAAATTAATAATAAATATCATAACAATAAAATTAATAATAAATATCATAACAATAAAATTAATAATAAATATCATAACAATAAAATTAATAATAAATATCATAACAATAAAATTAATAATAAATATCATAACAATAAAATTAATAATAAATATCATAACAATAAAATTAATAATAAATATCATAACAATAAAATTAATAATAAACATCATCACAATAATACTAATAAATATCATAAAACAACAGCCAGATACAAACTCAAACCCGATACAACACTTGGAAATATTGCATGCGTCATTAAAACCTAATTAGATATGCAACAAATGACCCAATTAAGTGGCCAATTAAACTTGCCCCATTTATAAATTTATAATTAAAATCTTGAGAAGCATCATCATCACCACCATCATCATCACCACCACCACCACCATCATCATTCTCATCCTCCTCCTTCTCATCATGATCATCACCATCATCATCATCACCACCACCATCCATGACAATATTACAGACTAGATCATGAAAATATAATTATTAGTATTATTTTGATTATTATTTCTATGATTTCATTATTTTCGAACTCTTATTGATTAACATTTTGTTTTTTGGAAGTTCATTGAAGAGAGGAAACAGTAACTACTACTACTACCACCACCACCACTACTACTACTACTACCACTACTACTATTACCACCACTACTACTATTACTATTACCACCACTACTACTATTACTATTACCACCACTACTACTATTACTATTACTATTACCACCACCACCACTACTACTACTACTACTATTACCACCACTACTACTATTAATATTACTATTACCACCACCACCACCACTACTACTACTACTACTACTACTATTACCACCACTACTACTATTACTATTACCACCACCACTACTATTACTACTATTACCACCACTACTACTACTACTACTACTACTACTACTATTACCACCACTACTACTACTACTAAAAATAATATTTTTAAGCTTCAAAATAAAGTTAGCATAAAAAAATATAGGAATAATAAGTCAAAAGCAGAAACATAACAACTATAATGATAACAATAATAACAACAATGAAACCAACTACACTGATAAATATCGATAACCACGAAAATCAAGAGAAAACAAAGGTGGAAACCATAATACCACTAATATATGCATAACTTGATAATGATAATACCACTAATACATGCATAAACTAATAATAGTACCATTAATAAATGCATAAACTAATAATAGTACCACTAATACATGCATAAACTAATAATAGTACCACTAATACATGCATAAACTAATAATAGTACCACTAATACATGCATAAACTAATAATAGTACCACTAATACATGCATGAACTAATAATAGTACCACTAATACATGCATAAACTAATAATAGTACCATTAATGAATGCATAAACTAATAATAGTACCACTAATGAATGCATAAACTAATAATAGTACCACTAATGAATGCATAAACTAATAATAGTACCACTAATGAATGCATAAACTAATAATAGTACCACTAATGAATGCATAAACTAATAATAGTACCACTAATGAATGCATAAACTATAATAATAACAAAAATGATAAAAATGCTGGCAAAAACAATAATAATAGAAATAATAAATGATAAGTGGCGCCCACTCACGTTGGAGCATTAAAAACATGTGTTTGAGCAATTGTTGCTGACAGAATCCTCCATATTCACCAACAACTCATTACATATTCACTGATTACGTATGCACAAACCTCAGGCATCTAATTATGTATGCATGAATTTTTGATGTTAATGAATGGCTTCAGTAGATAAAATGGTTGGGATACTTTATTGAGAATGTCTCAAAGTTATTTTTATTTTTACCCGAGTTGACTTACTTATTGTTGACATAATTAATAAAGGCTGTAGCCTTATCTGCATATTACTGGTCCATTAAAAATTCTATTTATAGAGAGCAAGGAATATTTAATTAACTGAGCTGGGTTATTAGTTGTATCATAGAATAGGTAAAAAAAGAATATTTGTTGAACAGAAGAGGAGAAGGAGAAGAAGGAGGGAGAAAAAGAAGAGAAATATAGTTGGAATAGAGCTTGAAGGAGATTTGAGTATGAAGGACTGTTTAGGATCCGATGTTGGAAGTGGCGTTGGAGGAGTGTGATTGGATAAAAGAGGTGATCATAAAAGATAAGAGGACATCAAATGAAAAGCTTCAAATCAATACAAATGAGACTAATATACGTATGTAATGACTCCTACAATTGATTACTAACTCTGATCCAACAAAACAAAGGCATATATTTATATTCACTTTCACCACCTATCCTTACTACTATCACCCCAGCTCTCAAAATTCTCATTGAAACATTGAACTCATACAATAGGGTCATTATTATCCTATTTAAGGTTATCATTCTGAAAACAATATTATAATTATTTGTGACATTTGTTATTATGAAAAGCTGTCTCCATCACACAGATCTCATTCAAACAAAATAATTCTCAATTGAGCTACATAATAAGAATCAAAACTTGAAATAAAAGAAAGTCTCCATATAAATCAAAAGCAACAAACAAGGCAGTTAGCGTTTCAATGCATTTTTATACATTTATGAATATTAATAAGTGAGTTATTAATCACCACTACTATTATCTTATTTTTATAACCATCTAAAGATCCAGGGACATGTGAGCCATCACTCAGTCTCACAACACAATGAAGCTAACTTAACCATAATATTTTTATTTCCATTACATTATTCTTTAAAATAAATAAATCATAATTATCTGGATATGAATTCATATTATTTTATTATAATTCAATAATGTTTTAATATGAATCTAGCAACAAACCCCATTGATTTAATAATCAAAATAGTTTGATAATATTTTATTATAGCATAATATAAACACAAAGCTTGTTTGTTATTTCACTTGAAGCTGCAAGATCTAGGTCATCTTTATAAATATTCCATGCAAATCAATTCACATAAATCCGGTCTCAACATTTGATCCATTCAGTCCCAACATTTGATCCATCCAGTCTCAACATTTGTTCCATTCATTTTCAACATTAATTCACACTAATGGCACTTTAATATCCTAATTATTTACGGTTTTTTCTAAAAGTTCGCAATTTATATTTTTAATTTAATAAATAATTTAATTTAAAAAAATAAAAATATAATATAATATGAATATAATAAATTTAATCACACAAAAGTGGCCTGAGAAACAAAGGTTCAAGTGGCTTTATTCCAAGTGACCCTCCAACCATAAAATTTATTATGATTCCTACTCATAATTTTCTATTATGATTTCATAATAAATGTCTCGATAGTACCACAATAATTAATTATTAATTCATAAAAAATATTTATCCATAAATTATGCCTCCTATTAATCTCTCAGCTCCAATCTGAGAAGTAGAAAAAATAGCACCTATGGAAAGCTGAGTGATTTAGTGGTGGAAAACAAAACAAAAAAAAATAGAAGAAAAATATATAAATATATAAACGGATAAAACAAGAAAAAAATGGCAGAAGACCAACCTAATGTAGAATTCTTTGGTTTCACATCAGTTTAATTCCAGCTGGTTCTCAACTTTGCAATAAACAGTTTTCGTTTCCCATCAGCCCAGTCTTTATACCAGCTAAGTGTGTGTGCTTATGTGTGTGTGTTTATGTGTGTGTTCTGAGCACGTCTCTCTTTTTCTTTTTCTACTTTTTATTCATATAATTTCCTCTATTTTTTAATTAGATTTTCGTTGATTTATTTATCAAATATTTTTGTTGATTTTATAATAAATTCTTTTAGCATAGTTTATGCATTTTCAGACATCAGCTCTATCCAATCATATTCGTCTACTATTTTTAAACACCAATAGCAAACTGATGTTTTATCTCTGACCTCTTTTGTGATTGGCTGACCTAGAAATGTAAGTGTACTTCAAATATGTCCTTTTGTTTAAAGCATGCTAGCATACATATTTATGAGAACAAAGAGGTTGAATTATTATTTTTATTATCATTAAATTTTTCAAATGAGACTTTCACAAAGTTAATGGCACACAAGTGAACAAAGGCATTCGATAATGCTTTGTTGCACCCAACACCAACCAATTCGCCATCTTCTTAATTATGTTCTATTTGACCTCTCTTTGTATTTCTACTTATTTGTTCATTTCTTCAATAATTTGTTTTCTATTTTCTTCTACAAACCCTCGAACAGCACTCCACCATTCTTGTTACCAGATGGACCAGCAAAGGTGGAGGTGGTGTGGTGTTGAGGCATCGTTCTCAAGACCTTCTGTTGAGAGCCTTTTACACAGTGTATAAATGTGGATTTACATAATTACTAAAAGTGGAACTATATGTAGAGAATTAATTATGAGCATAAACTATATTAATATGTCTGTATCTCTCTGTGTCTTTGTGTGTGTGTGCCTTTGTTTGTGTGCGTGTGTGAACGTGTATTTAAATGTGTGCTGTATGTGCGTGTATGCGAAGATAATTGTTTTAAAAAGATTCATAAATGTGTTTGCTCTGTCGAGAGCGAGGCTTCTTAGCAGGTGCTGAAGATCGTCGGTTCAAATCCTGGCAAAGAAGAATTTATTGGAGTTATTACTTTATTAGTTTGTTTTGTATTTTAATGGCCAGAAAGGTTTTGGAGAGATAGATAGATAGATAGATAATTAGATATATAGATATAAGTTCACAGTTTTTTATATAATTGTTATCTAAGCCTTCATCACTCCACATCACTACTCTCTCCATCACACAATTTTATCAACAAAACATGTGATGCATAAAACACAACATATCAATGAAAGATGATAAGCCACGTGGAAATAAAAATATTTAAGCAGCAAACGGATATATAGAGTGATACATGAATACAAAAGAACAAAGCATCACACAAGCACACACTAACCTCGCAAAGATAATGAAAAGAAAATAGTTTAATAAAAATGGATTAACAACCAAAAAAATAGAAAAAGAATGAAAAAAAAACGATAAAGGGCACTCCTCCTCTGCAGAGTGTGCAGTGGTGCTGGTCAAGAAGGCATTTTGGAGAAGTTTTGTATGGGTAACAATAAGAATAAAAGAAATATAAATTCAATGATCAAAAAAGAGCAAGAAAAAATAATAAAAAAAAAATAAAATTGAAAAAAAAAACAGAAATAATAATGAATATGTGGTCCATAATTAGCGACAAGTAGGTCATGTACCAGGCACCAAAGACTCTATATATGTATTGCTTCCTTTTATTTGGATTTCTCTTCATTTAATTATTTAATCTATTGATTTTCAATTGATTTATTTCACATGCTTGGTGTTTTGATTTCTTAATATTTAAATCCAAATGTAATTTTATTTGAAATTATGAATATATGCAGGACAATTATTTATGGGATCATTATCATCACCTTGTATAATAAAGCCCTATGCAGTCTAATAATAAAAATAATAATGGATCAGAAAGAAAAATAAGAGGATAAAAAGAGGATAATTAATAGAAATAATAGGAGCAAGAAAATATTTTTTGTATTTTGTTTCCAATAAAATGATAAGCAAGCCTTTATCTTTTGAACCCCAATAATAACAATAATAATAACAATCATAATAATAATAACAATCATAATAACAATAATAATAAAAATCATAATAACAATAATAATAACAATCATAGTAATAATCCTAAGTCCTTTGAATAAAATCATAATAGAAATATAAATAACAACAATAAAAACAACATCTATAATATCAATAATAAAATAATAATACTAGCAGACAGGATGGAAATAAACAAAAAACACACGTGGGGGCACAAGGAATGAGTTAATTACAAAGATAACCTCACAAATAAAAGTTAATCTGCATGAAGGAAACAAGCGAAATACCACAAGAGATGCAAGCCAGTGATGAAGACAACTGCACTCGTGAGGCTGATCTAATTAATCAACTTCTATCTGCATCCATCCATCCATCTCTCAAAAAATAATAAAGAAGCACAACAAAAGTTAAATAAACAATAATAATAAGAAAAATAAGAATAACAAGAACCCAAAGATGCTGACGTACATACATACATAGTTGGTTACCTTATTCCTTTGATTGTGATGTTCATCAGTTCCATTTTGTCCATTCTTATCCTCCTCCTCTTCCTCCTCCTCCTCCTTCTCCTCCTCCTTCTCCTCCTCCTTCTTCTTCTCCTCCTCCTCCTCCTCCTCCTCATCCTCCTTTTCCTTCTCAACATTTTGAACTAACGTAGTTGTTATTCATTCGAATAGCTAAATTAACTTTGATTTTTATTTTTTTTGCTGTTAATAAAAAGGTTTATTTTTATTTTTTCCATGAATAAATATATTTGTCGGATAAAATTGCTCCGATTTTTGTGGCACTCCTCGAAGATTGCATCACCAATTCGTTGTAATTATGATTATTTTTATTACTTAGTTTTATTGTTTTTTGTTTTTGTTATGACTACATTGTTACTAGATGCTGACGTCACCTTGAGGTAACTTTCTGTTGATTCATTGAGCATGCCCGCAATCAAAAAAATATAAAATAATAATAATGATAATAATAATAATAAAATAAGAATAATAATAAAAACCATCATGACAAAGCCTGCGTAAGCCTGTTTGCCATATTGGCTGCTTGAGCAAATATTAGTTGCCAATAATCTTAATAATAATGAAGAAGAATAATCAAAATAATAATAATGAGATATTAAATAATAATAATGAGATATTAAATAATAATAAAAATAATAAACATAATAATGGATAAAAACCTCGATGATGATGTGAACCTCCCTCTGCAGCATCAGTCGCATCATCCTCACCAAATGCTTCAGCAAGATTATTGGTGTTAATGAAGGCTTATTGCCATTGTTATGATCATTTATATGACTATTGTCATTATTATTATCGTTATTTGCATTATTACTACAATTATTGAAACTGTAGTCAAGTGGGCTGAATCGAGCACAGACACAAAGTCGTTCGTTATTATTTTTATGAATATGATTGTTTTTACTATTATTGTTGTTAATATTATTAATATCACTTACCATTGCACGGACAAAGAGCCAGAGTCTGAAACCAGGACTCCCTCATCTCACCACCACTCATAAGTGTTTCAGTCCTTATCAGGACTCTCTCCCATCACAACAACATCACTCAGGGCTACCATTTCATCATCAATATTACAAATTAATCAATATTACCTGCTTGAGTTTATCATAAGTATATAATTATTTACCTTATTATCATTATCATTTTTATTGTTATTATTCATTATTATTGTTATTATTATGATTATTATTATAATTATTATTGTTATTATTAATCACAATTAGACGTGTTTTTTATTGCCATGCAAGTTGAGTGGTATTGTTGGCCAGTTAAAATACAGCTGATCTTATCATAAAAACAATAATAACATCACAATAAAACCAATAACACCATAATAACAAAAATAACATCATAAAAAAATAATAACATCATAACAACAATAATTATATCCACCATAAAAACAACAATATTATTTATCATAATAACTATGGTAATAATAATGGAAATAATGTGAAAAAATATAGAAAGCAATAATAATAGCAATAGAAACAAAACACAACAATAATAATAAAATGAAAAAGTAATCATGAAGAAATAAAACAGTGAAAATATGTTTTCGAAATCAATACAAGACCACTGCATTACAAACATATGAGCATCTTCATAAAGATACGATCAACTTATGACGTCATCAATGATGATGATGATTATTCAGGTAGAAATATTTATAATGATTATGTGAGATATAAATTATGATTAAACTAAACGACAAAGATTGGTAATTCAAAATGGGGATAAAAAAATAAAACTCCAAAGGGGAACAAAGGTGACGAGACAACAATGCCTGAGACAAAAAGTGAAGTTTGAATAGGTGAAAAGCATAAAATCGAAAACATAAATCACAATAATAATAATAATAATAATAATAATAATTAAACATAATAGATCAAAAATAAACTGACTAAAAATTTTTTTAAAATGAATGAGAAAAATATTGAAAAAGTAGCAATAAATAATAAAAAAATTATTTAAAAAAACAAAATAAATAATGAATTCAATGGAAAAAAAACAACAATAATAATAAAATTAGCAGTGAATCGTCAGAGTTGATGACTCAGGTGCTGCAAAAGGGCCTTGACATCTTGGCACCTACCTTGAACCTCCCACACCACTGCCATCGCTCCGTCACCGTTTGTGTTTTCAATGTTTTTATCACTACCATTGTTCTTCATAGTTCTTTTATCATTGAGCTTTTGAGTGTTGAAACTAACTTCTGTTGCTGAGTGTTCGTCTTCACCGATTTCTACACCACCACCACCACCAGTCCTTCCCACACCACTAGCATCCTTCTCCACAGCACCACACAACTCAGCCAACCGCTTCCACTCGCCAGGTGACTCATCAGATCTCAGAAGGTATTCCAACATCTCACGATATTTGAGGCCATGTGGTGTGCTGTAGTGTAGTTTAAGGTGGATGTGAAGAATATTCTTTCAAAACCCCACAAATCCTCATACTTACTTACACTTCTATCATCTCCCCAAACAACTATCACACCCTACATACCATATTCACCACTAACCTCACCACCACTACCACATCCCCCCCACCACCAACATCCCTCACATCTCCATCAAATTTCCTACACCAACGCCACGTTCACCCTTCCACCACCACCACTTCCCCCATACTTCTTAGACAGCTTGACTACTTCAAGTAGACATTTCTTGAGAGACTTCATCAACAAGGACATTATAAGGCATGTGGCTTTGAGAAAAATTGGGTGGGTGTCACAACCTGTGGAAAAAAAGAAGAGTAGAAAAAGAAGAAATAAATAGAGAAGAGAAAGAAGAGAAGAAAAAGAGAAATGGGCCGATCAGAGGTAGAAGTAAAAATAGAAAAGAGTAGAAAGACTGAAAAGGAGAAAAACATATAAAACATGGAATACTGAAACACATCAACTATTCATGAAGCACACATAACCATCATTTGCCAGAAGCCTCTGGAAGTTGAACTCAAGCAGTTGAGTTAGGTGTGGAGTGTGAAATTGTGAGATGTCAGTCAGGGACCACAAAACATCTTCATCTTCCGCTGCTTTGCCCTTCCAACCGTTTCTTCTGTGCGTAGTGGTGAGTTTTATGGTAGCATTTGGAAAATTTGATGAAATTCTTATCAAAACCCTGCCAAACTCACCACCAACCCTACACCAGATTACCCCCTACCTCACCACACCACACAATACCACACCAAACCAACCACACCACACCAACCTCACCACATCAGCCACACCAACCTCACCACATCAGCCACATGGTGCAAGAGGGACAGAAGAGGATCCATCTCGATGCCCAAAAGTCTCTGTATGGTTGCTTCTATCTGCTGCTTGTCGGTGCCATCTGATTCGCCAGCAAATAAAAATTTGAAAAAAATTATTATTATCAAAGAAAACAATGCTTCAACGATAAAACTAGCAACAACATCAATTTAAATTCACAACAACACCAGCCTAAGTGCACAACAACACCAACCTAAGTGGAAAACAACACCAACCTAAGTGCACAACAACAGAAACACTACACAGGCAGGCAGTTGCGATGAAGGCAAGGATGTTGTTGTTGAGATGGGTGGTCAGCACTCCCAAGTCACGTGTCATGTCCTCGTTTGTGGGTGGTGGGTTCTGCAGGGGTGGTGGTAGGATAGATTGATAGAGACATACAAACAAGTAAATAATTAAAAAGGTTATTGAGCATTAAGAAGAACACTAGACAAACACATGTGGTGCTGAATTTAACAGACACATGTGGTGCTAAATGTAACAAACACAAACAGGCCTACCAGGTTGGAGAGTCTGGTTTTGAGGAGATGGAAGGATGCGAGGGTCTGATACATGTGTCCCTCTGCATACCTGCGGAAGAGATGCTGTGGTGCTGCTTGGAGGTGTGTGCCATGGGAGTGTCAAAGACATTATGCTCAACATACACGGCAATGGGAAACATGAATGAAGCTTTGAATGGACGAAATGTTAAAAAAAGAATTTAGTGGCTTTCCTTGATGCTATATAATTGAAAATTATGATGATGGTGGTGGGGGTGATGATAATGATGATGGTAACAAACGTGGCGTGGGAGGAAAGCAGTTTGAAGGACAGGCACTTCTTATACCATGAGGTGCACTCCAGCTCCATCTGCCGAGTAATTTGTTTCCATGGAAATTGTAGGGTAAATGTAAGAAAGTGACTTTCACATAAAAACTAGACCAAAGCCACACACACACACACACACACACACACACACACACACACACACACACACACACACACACACACACACACACACACACACACACACACACACACACACACACACACACACACACACACACACACACACACACACACACACACACACACACACACACACACACACACACACACACACACACACACACACACACACACACACACACACACACACACACACACACACACACACACACAGTCTTTGCTTTTATGCACCATGTGGCAGTTGCAATAGATTGGAAGTTGAGCATTTTTTGCGATGGTTATGGATGCCTTGGTGTTTAAAGCTCAGGTCACAGTATCACATCTTATGGTTTGTTGTGTTTGATGTATCTGCCTGTAGTGGTTAGCTAGGCCAGCTTTATTTGCACATATTTTGGTGCATCCTGCATATGAGCAAGCTAGGGAATTTTTTGATTTATCCTCTAGTTCTTTCTCTCTGTTGGGACCGTGAAGACGCTTGGTGATGTTTTCTCGCCATAGTTTCCTTTTGTGCGCTTCTTGTTTCCATACATCTACCAAGTTCAGCGTTTTGAGGTCTTTATGAACTAGATCGTGCCATCTCAGTTTCTGTCCGCCTTGCTATCTTCTACCATCCGTTATTTTGCTTGTCAGAAGTTTTTTCGGCAATCGATCAGCCGGCATTCTTTCGAGGTGACCTAGCCATTGCAGTCTTCTCTTTTGGATCATCACATCGATCCTTTCTATATTTGCTTTGCCTCGAAGTTGAGTATTTTTCATTTTTTCCCATAGTGAAGTGCCGGTGATAATTCTCAAACATCTGTTGGTGAAAACCTGTAACCTCTGTATGTGATGTTGTAGAAGGTTCCATGTTTCACTGCCGTATAATAACGTCGGTAAGATGGTTGATTTAAACAGCTTCACTTTGGCGTGGACATTTATTTTCGACTGGTACCACACGAGGCGGCTTAGTGGAAGAAAAACTTTGGGTGCTCTGTTGATTCTGGATTCCACCTCTGCAACAACCGAGTTGTCACTACTAAGGATACTGCCAAGGTACTTGAATTGTGACACTTTTTCCAAATTTTCGTCTTCACCAAGTGAGAGCGTTGAGATGGCATTTACACTTGTATTGTTGTTATTGTTTGTATTTTTGTTGTTGTTTCTGCTGTTGCTGTTCTTGTTTCTATTGTTATTGCTATTGTTAATGTTGATGTTGCTGTTGTTGCTATTGTTTTTGATGCTTTTGTTGTTTCTGCTGCTATTGTTGTTGTTGCTTCTGCTGCTTTTTTTTTTTGTTGCTGCTGCTGTTGTCGTTGTTGCTTCTGCTGTTGATATTGCTGCTTTTGTTGTTGTAGTTGCACACACACACACACACACACACACACACACACACACTTGGAACTTGGAAGTGCGTTATCCACTTGACAGTAGGTGCACTGAAGATTGATTTCTGGAACATTTCTTCACGTGGTTATGAAGTCCTTGTTTTTTGAAAACGTTATTGCAATTCGGGCAATGTTGTAATGATGGTGCTTTGTGGACTTGGCGAATGTGGTTTGTCAGACCTGCCTTGTTGACCGCTATTTTGTTGCAACCTGGATGCTGGCATTGGAATGGAGAGCTTTTGGAGTGAACATCAAAAATATTTTTTTTCAAATCTTTTTTTGATTGCTCGTTTCTTTCAGCTTCTTCATTTATTTTTTGCGATAGCGATTATAGCGATTTGATATTTTTGCGCCAATCGTTTCTGTTGCGAGCTTCTGTTTTCCAGGTGTCAACAATGTTTAGCTTTTTTAGGTCTGTATATATTAGGTCATAAAAATGAAGATTGAAACACACACACACACACACACACACACACACACACACACACACACACACACACACACACACACACACACACACACACACACACACACACACACACACACACACACACACACACACACACACACACACACACACACACACACACACACACACACACACACACACACACACACACACACACACACACACACACACACACACACATACACCTTCCTTCCTTCCTTTTGTGCATTTATCCACCATAAGGCGGGTGCACTAAACTGCAGAGCAGTTTATCTATGGATCTGGTGTGGTGTTCTTCTTTTGACTTGCCAGTGATCAGCTAGGCGAAGTTCCTTGAAATCTTTATATAGGCTTTTTGTTGATGGCTTCCGTTGCAATTTTGAAGTTTTCTTCCCGCAGCCAATTAAAAATTAATACTTTTCACTTTTAACCGCTCAAACCGCCAATTTCGTTTACATCCAAATTTAGCATTAAAAGCCTTGATTTCTCCAAATTTTGAATACTTTTTTATTGTTTTATTTATGCATTAAATAATTATATCACTAATTAAAATTTTTAAACTTTTGTACTTATCCAACATGAGATTTTTCGAAATAAATTATTATCAGCTTGTTACATTAATTATTTTAAACCATTTTTCAATTACAAAATTCAACTTTAAACATGTGAAAAATTAAAAATTTAACGGAGGCCATTTTACCTCGTGCCTACATACACACCTGTTGCTTGGACATGAAGGAGGTGGGTGGGAATCGTTGTATGAGTTGGGGTACTTTGTGGCAAATCTTGAGAAGGAGGAGGACGATGTGGTGAAGGTCCTGTTGAGGTTGGTGTTGCAGGAGGCTGATGGAGTCTTTGTAGTTTTTGCAAGCCTGTGTCCAATGTGTTTATAATCTAGTTTGTATAAACAAATTTTTTTTTGATTTTGTAAAAACCTCCGATTTTTCTTTTTGTTGCAACAAAGAGAATAACACAAAAAATAACTCCTTTTACACATATAATCGTTATCTGCATCCCTCTCCCCCAACACACATCCCACCTAAACAGTCATTCTCCTCCTCTCCCTTCCAACACCCACCATATGGAAGCACTGCAACTCTTCTTTGGAGACTTCCATCAGAGGCTGTTGAGCTCTGTGCAGTTGAGCTTCTATGTAGAAGGTGTTGGCCAGATTTGACGTCACCAATGCCTGTGCAAGTAGGATGAGGTAGTTGGGTGGGTGGTGTGAGATTTTTGTGTGAGTGGGATGATACAAACTAAAATAAATAAACTCAAAGAAAAAGGATGGAGGAACAGACAATGAAAAACATGAAACCACACTAAACAGTCAAAAAATAGATACACAAGCATAAAGACAAGTAATACAAACAGCCACCCACTTGGTTCACAAGATCATGGGCTCTCTTGAACACTTCAATAGACCTCATGTAACTCTCTTTACACTTGCACACCAGGGCCCTCCAATCCTCAATCTCTACTCCTGGGGGGGTCAGGTGCTTGTGTTTGAGCAGGGTAGGATAATGTATATGAAGAGGTTTTTGGAATAGAAAATAAGAACTGATTGGAATATTGGCATAAAAACGAACATTAACAAAAAATAAAGAAACACACAAAGACAGAAACAAACAGACGAACCAGGAGGGGGTCGAGAGACGAGAGAAATATAGAAGCGAGAAATTTCATTGGCGAAGTTGGCAATCCTCCTAAGAGACCTCAATTTCCTCTCATCTCCGACCTTGCCCACCCTTTCCACCAACTCATAGGCCTCCCTGTAGTGCGCCTCTCCCACCTCAAAATACTCCTCCAACGCCAACAACTTCGCATCGAACGTGAAAGGAGGTTGTTCAAGAATGTTGAGAATGTTGCTGATCTGGGGAAAATGGTCTTGACTGTGGGGCATTGCGGCCTGCAAAAGCCTCAAAAACTTCGTCTGAGTCTCAGACCATGTGATTCTGCTCTCGAGCTTTCCACGTCTGTTCTTGCTCTTCTTATTATTATTCTTATTGTTTGTGTTACTATTATTACTAGTACTATTTCCACTTTTTCCCGTTGTTTTTTGGTTTTTGAGTGTGTTGTCATCTGTAACTTTATCATCTCCTCTACCATTATTATTATTTTCATAAATTCCTTTTTGCATCAATGCACTTTTAACCAGACAAAAGTCTCCAATGAACATGAGAATCTGCACAACAAAAGACCATTTATTTTCAAACAGTAGATACTTCAGGTTATGAGAGTGTTAGGTGAACAAGTAGAGAAAATTTTTATTGAGTTAAGATTTCCAACAAGTAAAACCTCGTCATAATTCATCAGTCTCTCGATCTCATTTAATTTCACTGAGATCAAATCTTTATCAACAACTCTCTCATCATATTATGATTATTATTAATATTTTTTCACTTATTATTGATTTTTATCACTATTGTTTTGGTATTATCTGATCATTACTATCAAAACTAACACCCCCACCTCAAAGTACAGGGCATACTCAGCAAGACCAGCCCTCAGATGCTGCTTCATGCATGTGATTGATGACGTCTGCTTGATCACGTGCAACATGGCGTCTGTGGTGTAGCGCTTCATTTGTTGTATTCAAAATTATTTTTGTCGACCAAAGAAAACTTAAAATAATAGAAATAAAGTGATAAAAATGGATTCTAACTGAAAGATGAGATGACGAGGGAGAGTTGCTTGTGGGAGACTTGCAGGTTGGTGTGGTGCAGAGGCAGTTGAGAGAGAGCCCCTTTCAGACTAATTGTGCATGCCTTCTTCACCAATAAGTAACGTGCCTGGTTGGGTGGTGGGTTTAAAAGATGGATAATGAATTGAGTGGTTTTAGAAGCAATCTTAAGTGATAAAAAGAAAAGAGGAACAAGTAAGAAGTTGAACCTTATTACTCCAGTCTTTGGCGTTGAGGTTCTGTTTAAAAGGCGAAATGAGGAAGTTACAATCATACCCTCCAGCTTGGCAGCCATCTTGTTGATCTTCTTGCTGTTTGGGGGCACAGAGGGGGTCGTCATGGTGGTAAGGCATAGGAATGGGGGTGTCTGAGTTCCAGGTGGGTATGTCGTCGATATTGCAAAAACTTTTCGAACTCCCTTTTGTTTCCTCTTTCACATCTTTTTCTTGTTTGCACTCTTGTTTCTTTGGAACGGCTCCATCTGTTTCCTGTTTTTTAGAGCGTCTCTTTTTCTCCTCCTCTTCGAATTTATCAATGTTCTCCAAGGCCTGGTATTGAAGTTTTAATACGAAAAAAGCAAAAAGATATATAGACAAATAAATAGGTAGAAAGATGGATAAATAGATAGATAGATAGAGAGATAGATAAATTGGTGACCTTGATGACGTGCATGAGTGCCTTTAAATGAACTTTGTCTTGGCCCGTCTTGATCGGCTGCAATGAAAGGATGAGAGAAGTTAGAACTATATATCACACTCATTTTTAAGCATTTATCCACCATTCTTTACTCTTCATCCCCCACCAACACCCACCTTCTCCCCCACCCCAACACCCACCCTCTTGTTCTTTTTCTTAGGCAGGTGCTTCTTCCTCAAGGATTGGATTCCGATGCATGGCGCTTCATTTGCATATTGTCTGTAATCATAACCCCCTTTCCCAAACACTTTAACACCATCCACTTCCTTATCACCACACCCCCACACCTCCAATATTTCATCGCAATCTGAACTGCTACTTTCCTTTGAGGCTGTCGTTTCATTGAAGTGGTCACAAACCATAAGGTCTGAGAGACAGTAGTGACAGGAGGTGAGAAGCTGTGGTGGGTGGATAGGAGGGTGGATAAGGTTTGGCGATGAAGAAGGTGATTTGAGGGCACCATGGAGACATCAATAAGTCATTTGATCAAGAAATCAAATTTTGAAACTCCAACAATCAACAGAAACTAATAGACATATATAAAGATAGAGACAACGTGAGGGAATCAAAAAATAGCAGACGAACTTGGAACAGCTTGGATGCCTTGAGAAGGTGGTGAGAGTGAGTAAAAAGTTGGTGGAGGACAGGTTGTTTCTTGGAAACACTGGCACACTTTGTGTTATTGTGCATGTTGTGTGCCAGCTGGAACAAAAGTACCCCCACAGGAATGGTGAAGGGGTTGGTAAAGGTGTCATCATCTGATTCGTCACTGCTTTCTTCCTCTTTTGGCGAGCTTTTTGAGCGTGTATTTTCATGTTTTTTGTTGTTGTTTTTCTTGTTTTGCTGTTGTTTGGTAAGATTGTCACAAAGGTCTGTCAAGTCATACAGCTTTACTATGTCGTCGTTGTCGGCTGGAAACAATAATAATAATAATAATAATAATAATAACAAAAATTAATAGCACACAAAGCAGGACAGACGTTTGAAGAGCCAGTACGTATGGCCTTCTTGGGTGGCATGGTTCTTAAGAAAAGACAGAATGTTGCTTGCAATGTCCTTGATCACTCCTGTGAGAGGTGCTGACTTCAACAACAGTGATGTTCATAATGATATACAATCCATATAAGCTAATAAGACTTTTGTGGCCTCAAAACTTGTGAAGTTTGTGCCACTACAATATATTTATAATGATGCTTAGGAGGTTACCAGGAGAAAAACTGCTGCCCTCACACTCCGGAATCTCTTCTGTCTTCACCAGCTCATATGACTTCAAAAATATAATTAAAAATTACAACAATAATAAGAATAATATTATTAAAACAAAAATGATAATATAAGTCATAATAACAAGCATGCAACCTTGACGACTCCATTGTCATGGTAACACATGGCAAGCTCAGGTACATTACACATGAGGTTATCAAGCCAGTAGTCGAGGCCTGTTAAGACGTTTATGGGCTCCTTCATGTCTCTGTGTGAGTGAAGGAGGTTAAGGTTATGAGGGTGGTGGTGTGGAAAAGAGAGTTGTGGGTGCAAAAGTGGTGTGAGGTGAGGGTGGTGGTGTGGGAATATTGGTGGTGAAAAAAGTTTGTGTTTAAGAAGATGATGTGAAAGAAAAATGAAAAGTAGGTGGATGTTAGTGAGATGAGTTGAATGGTGAGGTGGGTTGTGGCATGAAGAGCTAGTCTAGAAGATTTTAGTGTGTTATAAATAGAGCATTGTTTAGTTAGTGCTGATGAGTCATCATTATTATTTTGGAAAAATTTTTAATTGCAAGTTATTCATTGAAACTGGAAATTGAAACTTTTGTGATGAAAATGTGAAATATTAAATGACACCCTCAGGAGTAAACAAGGATTACCAGATGAAGTTATCAAGAGAACATGAGACAAGCATCAAACCATGAAAGATAATTATAAAGCCACACTAAATTGAATAATGACTTAAACCCCCAATAATTTTATACTGAGAGTTTAACAAAAAATATTGAGACATTCTGAATACTATGTGACAAGTTGAATAATCATATGCCACAACTCACTGCAGTTTGACAGACACACAGGGATGGGTGCCACCCCCGAAGATAGGGAGGTCTGTTCCAATCAACATTCTGATGTCCTCGAAGTTCCACAAATGGGTTCGTTGAGTGGATGGGAAGGAGTTTTTAGTGAAGCTCTGCTCCAGAGAACTGTGGTATAAGTACTTGGACAGCATGTTTTGAGAAAATGTTTGTTTATCCTTGTTTATTTCTGCTACAGAAGTTTTAGTGAACACTTCATGGTAAAACTTCTTCAACCATTCCCAATCATCTTTTTGTTGTCTGAGCAGATGTTGATGAACATCGAAGTTGTCAATGGTGAGGGTGTTGCCAATGCGGTGCACCATGAGAGATACGTTGGTCTTGCTGTAGGGCATTTTGAGGAGCTTCTTGATGTTCTCAGCACTGGAGATCACATCAATCAGCCCTGTCATGTGCATGTAGTCCCGAGCCAGTCTCAAGCTGTAGAAGATGTCCTCTTGCCTAGCAGAATGGAGCCCCTCCCACAAAAAATTGTCGTCTGGCCAATGGGAGGGCAGTTCATTGAGGTTGGTGTTGAGTTCTAATATTTTGAGATAGGCAGGCTCCTTGCTCAGACAATATGACAACGACTTCTCCATTTCCTGCAAGGTCTCGCAACTTTCTTCCTCTTTTTTGCTCTCTTCTTTTTTGTCTGACATTTTGCGTTTAAAATTTTAATACCAACACGAATTACCTTTTAAATATAGGTTTTTGTAATAGCACTATATTAACTAACCGTTTCAAAAATTGAATTTTTATTGAAATTTTATAAAAACACAAAATATATCAAATATAAAAATTTTAAAATTTGAAAAAGAAAACATTTTGTCAAAAAGGTGTTACCGAAACTAGACAATATCTCCTATTCAATGGCTTAAGCTAGCTTTGTAACCACATGTCACAACAACAATAACTTCAAGTTAACAAACTAACTTGAGTTCCATTTTCAGAATTTCGCTTTTCATGTTCATTTAAATCGATTTATTATGTTTAAAATTTATTTTAACGCCTTTATGTTTATCAAGTTTAACTGAGATTCCAAACTGAGTTTTACAACAAAAGTACTACACACTGCAATAGAATTTGAGCATCACAACACACAACAACAAACAACTAAAAAAACCACATCAACAAACAGCAACAAATCGCTCTAAAAAAAGAACCAAAACAACAACCCCAAAAACAACGGAAAAAAACTAGAGCAACAAATAGCAACACACAGGGATGCAGAATCGAGCTTCCAATGTTAGTTATCTACAATGTCATCAAAAAATTATATCGTTATGATAAAATGATATTATAATTATCAAACATAAGAACAAAAAATATTCGAATGAAAAAACAATATCATAATAACAAAACAATATCATAATAACAAAACAATATCATAATAACAAAACAATATCATAATAACAAAACAATATCATAATAACAAAACAATATCATAATAACAATCGCTCAGGGCCTAGACGAATTCGAGCACCGGATGAGAGATGTGCATGTAAGGACGTTTATTTTTTGGCTTCTTTATTTTCTAATAATTCTTTTTTGAAAATATCTTTTTGATTTTTTTTTCAATCATAAAATTTTTTGTATTTTTCTTGTTACTTCAAATATTACTTTCATTGTTATTTACATCATCACCACCATCATCATCATCGTCATCATCATCATCATCATCATCATTATCATCAATTTCACTTTTTTTCATCAAAAACTCGTAGGAAGAAACAGAAGGGCTGACAGAAGAGTTCAAAGCCAAACTTGACCTCAACCTCTCGCAAGAGGCAACACTCGACGACAGGGAATACAGCAGTGATATTTTTGATAAAAGCTGCAAAGAATTTAAATTCGAAACCTTCATTAAAAACTTTTTCAAACCGGATGCCATGTCATCTGACCCTCTTCCGCTTCCTCTTTTGAGCAACACCCCCGTTACCATGGTAGCTACTTTCCGCCATTTTTAAACAAATATGTTGAACGTGTATTGAGTTTTCATATAATATGCCACTTTAATCAAACTTTCAAGTCAAGGTCATTCAACACTAATTCACAGAATTCAAAAGTGGTATGCGAGGCCATCAAGAACTTCTGTCTCCATGGCAATCACGATGCAGACGATGAAGTTGGTGGCATTGTTATTTTGTAAAGTTGGATGAAATTGTTGAGAAAGTTCATCATTTGAAATAATTATGTGAACTTATGTAGTTTTTAATATTGTCATTCCATCTGGAAAGATGACTCAAGAAGGAAGAAAAATTATGCAAGTGGTGTCTGATAATTTGTCTGCAGAGGTGAGTGTGTGTGTGAAAGTCACGAGTAGAATGGCTCCGCGAATTTTATTTAATTTGGAGGCTGAAATTTTTTATTAAAAGTAACAAACATTTGTAAAAATAAACAGTGGACGTTATTCAAAGTTTAAATTTTTGAAATTGAGATTTCTTCTACTTAGCTATCTAACTATCGTAAATTGGAATATCTTGAAACTAATTTAAATATAAGAAACAGCGTTCGTTTCACCAATATAAATAATTAAAAATAAAAAAAAACAGTCAAATTAAGTTCAAAAAGAAATTTTGAAGTTTTGCCAAATATTTGCAAGAATTGAAAAGATGGCGTCTTTGATTTTGTTTGTTTAAAAGTGAACTAAAAGTCTCGTCCAAAAATTAAAAAAAATTTTTTTTTTGAAAATTCAGTCAGAACTCATGCAAAAATAGAAAATATGAAGAATTCACTGCGTATTGCTAATAACATACCAGTGCAGGAAAAACACCACACCATATCCTCAGAAACGAAGGTTGAGAGAACATACATTGGATGCTAGAACGTAAGAAGCCTGAGAAAACCTACAAAGTTCAGCTTCAAAATGAGAATTGTAATTGAGATATCAAAGTTGAAAAACATGTCTTTATTAGCTATGTCAGAAGTGCAGGGGGTAGGTAGTGGTATCCTGGAAGTGAATGAAACAACGGTGCTATTTTCCGGGCTTGCAGAAAAGAAAGACGGAAACCAAAGAGGAGTAGCTGTTGCTCTTCGAGGTAATCTGCGAAATGGCATCACCCAAACCAGAAAGAAGGCCATATTTTCAATTATGTTCTTATCAGCTACCAACATAGATCCCAAATATGTGACACAAAAATCATTAGAAAAACAATTCATATATCAGACCATAATTTAGTCATATCAAAAATAATACTATACACCAATAGGAAATACACAACTAAAAAAAATTTCATGGACACAACAAATAAACTTCACAAGAATAACAAATCCAACAAAACTCAATGCAAACAACATAAACAAATTCAAAGAAAAACTGGGAAGTAACTTGGAAGATATTAATTTTCTTGAACCCATTGAAGATACAAACTTTTTAAGGAAAGTTTTGTAGACGCTACAATTACAACTTTGCCAAAAAAACAATGTCTGAAAAACAATGGGTCACTGATGAAGTGAGGAAACTCTGTGAGGAAAAATCAAAATACCACCTTCAAATAAAATCTTTGAAAGCAAATGGTCATGCAGTCTCCCAAGATCTAACTCATTGCTACAACCAAGCAAAAGCACTATCAAAAAAAGCTTGCAGAAAAGCAATAGATACATGTTGGGAAAAAAAAGCTGAAGAGGCAGAAAGGCTAACAGAGATATCTACCAGACAAGGCCGTAGAGGGTCTTTACTAAAAATGTTAAAATTAGCGAAAACCTATAGACTAAAGACCACAACGAATCTATGATCTGAAGATGGTACAAGCTTGATAATTTCATCAGACAAAAAACTCCTTAGATGGAAGACATATTTTGAAAAGTATGCCAAAACAGACGCCGTAGTAGATAAAGAAGCATACAATGAGCTGATACACCCATCAACTACACTTGATGCCAAAGCTGTAGAGGTGATGTCGAGACCGATCTCAAAAGCCGAGTTGTTGAAAGCATTGAAACAATCAAAATTAGAAACGGTCCCAGGTATCGACGAAATAAGCTCGAACTTGCTCAAAGCTGGTGCTGAAGTACCTGTAGACTAGTTGAAGGTGATTTTAGACAAAATATGGGAGATAGAACCCATCCCAAAAGATTGGAAAAACCAAGTTATAGTCCCAATCCACAAACATGGTTCTAGATCACGGTGTGAAAACTACAGAGGTATAGCCCTACTATGCGTAGCAAACAAAGTTTTTGGCAGAGCTGTTCTGAACAGGATGCAAAATATTATTGAAAGTCAACTGGGAGAAAATCAGTTTCAGACCAAATAGAGGCTGTTGTGATCAGGTTTTTTCAGCAAGAATTTTAATGCAAAGAGCAATTGAGTTCAATAAAGCTATTTACATCTGCTTCGTGGATTTACCAAAGGCCTATGATACTCTAAACAGAGATGCCTTGTGGAAAGTGTTAAGAAAGTCCTTCAACATTCCAGATAAAATCATCCGTATAATTAAAGCCCTTCACAGTGGTTCAGTTGGTGTAATATGTGATGAAGGAAAGTTGTCTAAGGAATTCCCAATCAACGTAGGAGTGAAACAAGATGTTTTAGCCTCAAAATAATTCAATATGTATCTTGATGCGGTAATCAAAGTGGCACTCAAACATCATCCTGATAAAGGCGTTCAATTGAACTACACCAATAATGCTCCGTTGATGCACAACAGTCGTCATAAGCTTGAGAGATCCACAATTGTTCAAAATCTAGCTTATGCAGATGACATAATGCTTACATGCAGCAATATTGAAAGTCTTCAATGCGTCGTCAAATCCTTCAGTGATATCTTCGCAAAGTTTTTGACTAAAAATTGACATAAGCAAAACCAAGTTTATGTCAATCTTACCAAAGAACTTCAACAACAATATCAATAACAACAACTTCAGCGACAACATCATTAGCAACAACGAGAACATCAGTGACAACAACATCAGCGGCAACAACAACATCAGTGACAACAACATCTACGACAACAATATCAGCAACAACGCCAGTGACAACAACAACAACATCAATAACAACATCTACGGCAGCAACAACATCAACGACAACAACAACATCAGTGACTACACGTACAGTCTGTTTTCAGGTATCACCTCAACGCGATGTCGATCATCACGAAGATTCTCTCAATTCAACGACAACAACCATGTCAGGAAAACAGGACTTTTTTCGGTGTACAACAACAACCACATCAGCAGCAACAACCCCATCAGCAACAACAACCCCATCAGCAACAACATACACATTAACAACAACTACTATTTTAGTAATATCATTAACAACCACATCAGTAACAATGACTCCAATACAAACGACAACAATAGCAACAACACGAATTCGAACAACATTACAATGCTGTCAATCGAGGATGGAAAAAACGTAGAAGAGGTATCCAAGTTCAAGTATCTCGGAATCATCTTAAGCAGTGACAATACAGTTGACGCAGAGGTGGAATCGCGAATCAACAGAACATCACAAGTCTTCTGTAGCATCAGTAGACTGGTATGGTACCAGCCAAAAATAAAAGTTTTGACTAAACTGAAACTTTTTAAAGCGGTTATCCTACCAACACTTCTGTATGGCAGTGAGACCTGGAACCTTCTACAGCACAACATCCAACGACTACAAATATTTGTTAACAGATGCCTGAGAATCATCACTGAAAAAATGAGAAATACCCAACTTCAGAACAAAGCGAATATAGACAGGGTTGATGTGATGATTCAGAAAAGAAGACTCCAATGGCTTGGCCACGTGAAGAGAATGCATGATGATCGTTTACCGAAAAAACTTCTAGTAAGTAAGATAAGAGATGGTAAGAGGCATCAAAAAGGTCAAAAACAGAGGTGGCATGACCTCATACATGCAGATCTGAAAGAAGTAAATATGGTGACGAGTTGGAAAACAGAAGCGAGAGATAGAAAGAAATGGCGCACCAACATCTACAACCTTCTTCATGATCTCAATGCACGTAAGGAATCAACAGAAAAAGCAAAAAGGTTTTGCTAGAGGTCGATATAACAGCGAATACGATAATTCAGACGACAAAAACAACTCTGTTCAAAGGCTTTCTTGCATGTTTCCCGGTTGCAACAAAATAGCTGCCAATAAAGCTGGTTTAGCTAACCATGTAAGACAAAGGAACTCAAGAAAGTATCCTATGTCAATATTGCGGGCTGAGTTTCAAACAACAAGGCATTCACAACCACCGAAAGAAATGTTCTACTCTCAATCCTTATGTGCACCTGCCTCACGGTGGATAAATGCAGAAGTGTGTGTATGTGTGTGTGTTGTGTGTGTGTGTGTGTGTGTGTGTGTGTGTGTGTGTGTGTGTGTGTGTGTGTGTGTGTGTGTGTGTGTGTGTGTGTGTGTGTGTGTGTGTGTGTGTGGGTATGTGTGTGTGTGCATGGTGAAATTTGGTGGAGTTTTTGATTTTTTTTTGTGTCAAATGGACGGAAGCAACTCTATTTGGTGTTTTCTCTGCAACAATGGTTTTTTCTGCTTCTTCCAGGCATATCTTTGCAATATTGAAATAATGACCGTTTGTTTCATTACCCTTCACTTTTTCACTATCTACATCTCCACAATTCTCTTCATCATTCTTTCCACTCCTACCTCCACCCTCAGAGCACAAAGAACAAAGGTAAGGACTCCAGCACTTCTATCAGATGTCCACCTCATTACACAGCGCCTCTGATGCAGTACATTGTGTCATATGGCATCTTGAGTCCTTCCTTGAGGTTCTACCATCCTTTTAAAACATTTCTATTCTATTTCAACTTGCGTTTCCTCCATTTATTTCTTGATACTATTGATTTTTGATTGTTTCTTTTTTTTAACCAATTAGAAACGAGATATACAGTCAGTTATGCGTGAGGGTGAAGCAAGCGACAAAAGTGGAAGAAGTTTTGAACGCCTGGAGGCTACAGTTGTTGTGTGCTGGATGCTTTGTGCCAGATAAAACGGTGACTTTTATAATAGTACCATCAACTTTGTTTCATTTGTATAAACAATTATTTAATGTATTTATGAGCTTTCTAATTCTTCGAGCCAAACGTAAATATTCAATTGAAAACACTTTTGAGAGTTTATTTTATTCCACAAAGCTTTTCGTAAGATGAAGTTACATTAGCAAGTGGACCTTGATAATGTAACTTCATCTTACGAAAAGCTTTGTGGAATAAAATAAACTCTCAAAAGTGTTTTCATTTGAGAATTATGAGCTTTTATGAACAGATCTCAATTCATCGCAATTTGAGAACCTAAATAAATTGGTTCAAATAAATCTCTTCAAACAGTCCAAATTTCACATCAAAATATCCTTTATAAGACCGCTTCACAACACCGTGACACTACTTCACTTACCCTCCCACACCACCACACTTCACCACCCCACATCACCACATCACCACATCTCACACAACACACCACCTCACACCATCACACACCACCACACTTCATCACTCCACACCACCACATGTCACACAACACACCACCACACTTCATCACTCCACACCACCACATCTCACACCACACACCACCACATTTCACTACCTCACACCACCACATCTCACACAACACACCACCACACTTCACCTCCCCACACCCCCACATCTCACACAACACACCACCACACTTCACCACCCCACACCCTCATACCTCACACCACCCCACACCACACCACCATACTTTTTCACACCACATCACCCTACTACACCACACCATCCTAGTTCACCAAATACCACATCACCCTATCTCACCCTATACCACACTTCACACAACCCTATCTAACCACCCTCCAGATGATCGCTTTCTACCTCTTCTTTCTCAGAGAAACGTCCCATGAAGCTGGTGCCTCATACGCCACTCAAATTGAAAATCTCTTGAAACGAACAAATAACATCGGCACCAGATGTCACCCTCCAAACTCTTTGGAGTTCAAGGTCGTGAGATTGAAAAGGGTGACAAGGCGGTTAATTGGAAAGAAATATTATAAAAGTAAGAGAGGTTGTAGAAGAAAGAGGAAAAAGAACAGATATTGTTTTATGTTTTCGATTAAAAATGATAAAGTTTGTTATTTTCTAGACAGAATCATTAAAAATATATCTAATCTACCTGAAATTGTTCCAGCAGGCGGCAAAGGCGTTGAAAAAGATAATGTTGCCAGTGTTGTTGGCCGATGAGAGAGTGGTTAGTGTCAAAGCTGATGCAGCAACCACTGCTTGTGATGTTTGTCTCCAGATCTCAAAAGCCATCAAACTTAAAGATCTATTTGGATTTGCTGTGTACATTTGTATGGGGGAAAAGGTCTTGTGCTTTCTCATTCACTTTGTGTGACTCATTTAATATGGTGTGGTGTCTGTGGTCATGTGACAAACAGCACTGATCAAACAACCAACCACGACACAGATATCGTCGCTAGGCAACGGTCAAGACCGCATCATGGACGCCATTAGTGAGTGTGAAGAGACTTCAGAGAAATGGCATTTGATGCTAAGTAAAGAGATCTTCACTCCGTGGCACGATGCTGAAAACGACGTTGTAGCCACCAATCTCATCTACGCACAGATCGTCAAATCTGTTGAGAATGGAGACTTTAAGTTTAATTCGGTGAGTTTGTAAAGTCTTTGGTCATTTATGGCGCTCCATTTATTTCACCTTAACACCACAAACAATTGATATATCCTTATGTTGGAAGGAGGATGATTTGGCTAGGTTCTTGGCACGGAGATGTTATGTGGAGGTTGGTCCTGGAGTAACAGAAGAGGTTGTACGAGAAAGGTTAGACACCTTGCTACCCAAAACAGCGAAGAAAGAGAAGAAGTGGAGTAAGATGATTCATCAGGCCTTTCAAAAGATGGGCTTCAAGGAAGAAAAGTGGCCCAGAGATCATGTGGGTGGATGGCAGTGTAGTTGAAACAAATTAAAATTGAGATTTATTAAAAATAAAAATTAATTGGAAATAATGAATCAGAATTGAAACTGGAGCAACATTTTAGGTGAAGTGGGGGGTAGTGGAAGGATCGCAGAGCAAGTGGCCACTCCAGTTTGCAGCCATGTTTGAAGTTGAAAAGGTTTCCACTAGACCTACCTTAAACACTAACCATGTGGTGCTGGCTGTGAGTTGCAGAGGAGTTTTCTTGATCGAGGAGCCTTACAAATTGCTATGTGGCCTCCATTATTATGAGATCATCGAGGTTTCTCTTGAGAGGTGGGTCTTTGAAGATGGTTTTGGGAGGGGGTTTGTGTTTATACATGAAAACAAGATGGACAGATTCTCAATGTACCATATTCGTTATATCTCTTTTCAGACTCCTGTATTGAGTTCGCTTCAATAAATTGTTCAACTATGAAGTGAATGGCTTAGAGTAGTTTTCATATAAATTTCTTGAGACTCGTATAACTAAATAAATTTCCAAACGAAATTCTGCTCTAACATCAGAGAAGAAAAGCAGAAGGACAAGCTGGTGATAATGACGACTAACGGGGCAAAGTGGGTCTTCAAGAGCAACAAATCTTCTATCGTGGTAAGACTTGTTTCTTCCTTCATTGATGGTCTCAGAAGAAGGTCGAAGTGGGCCGTGGTCATCAAGAATTTCTATCTCAGAGGTTGGTGGAGATTCGAGATGGGTTAGGGAACGGGTTATGAAGAGATAGAAATTTGAAAAAAAATTAGTGAAATTAAGAGTTTTTGTGTTTGGGAGGTGCTTGGAGTGTCTCGGTTTGACTCTTTGTGAGCGAGAAGTAATTCATAGAGGAGCCGTTTTAAATAATTTTCAAATATAAAAACTTATAAAAATAAATTTAGTGAAAAATACTCATATGAACAACTTGATAAAAAAGCACGAACACAATCAGACCACAGCACTGAACAAGAAGTGTTCTTGAGACAGGGGGAAGTGATGGAACTGATGAGTAAGAAAAGTGCCCTTGAGAACCACATGATGGGGAAGTGTCAGAGTTCACAACAGACCCTCTGCTTCCCTTTTGACTGCGTCTACATTCTGCCCTCCATCAACAAGCCACCCCAACAGTTTCTCGTTAGTTTGTCTTTGGTCTTTGTTAGTTTGTTTATGAGGCTTCTTCTTTGTTTGTATTTTGCGATTTATTTTTTTATTTAATTTTTCCCCAATTTTAAATAATTTTAATTAATATTTGTTTTCATAAGATCACTTGGTGCTTGTTATGTGATTTCAATTTATCTGCGTTCTTCAGACCTGCTTGTGTTTATGGGATTTAAATGAAAGGATTTAAATTTTTAAAGCGTTATTAAATGCATGGTTTTTTATTGGGACTTTTTAACCACATAGTTTAAATTCCATACAATTATAAAACTGAGATGTGACAACATTTTGTGGACTTTGTTGCATAAAACAGGGACATAAGCCTTCTGCATCTCACCACCACGTCAAAAACCCCACTAAAAAGCCAAATATCATTCTCTCTTTCTTAATCTTTGACAACATCATCAATAAATACCTCAAACTTCTGTCTTTATTCTAAACCATTTAGCACTCAGCTCACACCACACCAAACCTCAATATACCTCCCCTCAGCCAGACCCTGCCCGACCCCATCTCCACACCACACCACATCCTTTTTAACCCTCCCTCTCCATTTTACCACAGGACATATTCTCTTCAATGAGCGAGGAAGGGACCTGGACTTTAAGCAGCAAAAAGGCATTGGTGGTGCTCAAAAAAGACACTCTATCCCGCTCATCCAAGCAGTCCGTCATCTGACCCCCTAATGTTCTTCTGTTTGCTATTTCATTTTATCATTTTGTTTTTTATTTTTATTTTTTTTTTTTCTAAATCTTTTCTCAAAGCAAAACTCCCTCCCTTTTTGTTTTCATTGTTTCACAAAAATTTTGAAACTCTCAATTATTTTTTATTTCAATTTTGAAAACATCTTAATAAACTTTTAAGCGATATCAATAACCATTAATGTCGATAATATGAGAAAATTATAGCTAATGCTAACGTATGAGGCTAAGGCTATATTTGTACTAAATGGACTAAAATTTTCTCACATTATCGACATTAATGAATATTAATTTGATATATTATTTCCATTTTTGATAATTTTAATTTATCATTCCATATTTCAATTATTTCAATCACATGTTTCCCTTCAAATTTTTATCTGATATTTTTTGGCTTCAATAAACACAGCTTGTCTCCAAACTCTGCCATCTTAAAACACACATTCCAATAATAATCGTACGACTCCATTTAAATGTTTATATTATGGTTAAATCAAATATTTGGATTTATTCAATTCGTATTGATTGAAAAAGATTATAAAATATGAAATATTAATTAAAAAGCGCACAAATTTGTGATTGTTATGTAATAACAAATAAAGGGATTGATGAGTTGTGTGGTGAGGTAGGATTGAGGGTGAATGATGGTTCATATGTAGGTGGATGGGTGAGTGGGTGTAGTGGGTGGCTGGGTGTGGTGGGTGGGTGGGTGTGGTGAAAAAGAGTCTGGTGGGTGGGTTGGTGAAGGGATGAGGTGTAGTGGGTGTGTATAGGGGGTTTTGTATGTATGGGATGTGAGTGTGGGAGAGTTGTGTGTCTTAGAGAATGAGAATATTTATAATCAGGTGTGAATGGAGGGTTGAGGCAACAAATGGAACTTGTGTGTGAAACAAATATAAAAAGTATTAAATAATTTAAAAAATATTAATTAAAAGTTTTAAATAAAAAATTTGATAAATTACTACATGTGAACCTCAGACTTCAAATACTTCTAAAACTGTGAGGGTCTCACGGGGAGTTTCCCTCGAAGGACCCTTGTTTGAGGTTATCTTAAACATTGCAAACATACTCAGTAATATTTATTTGATTTTCAAAAGTACAAAGCTTATATATGAATTTTTGTGTGTTTATGCGCGCGTTTGTGTGTTTTGATGCGTATATATAGTAACACACACAGACAGACAACATCGATCATACACACGCACACGTACAAGCACGCACACGTACACACACGTACGCCATACAGAGGTGATGGGCTTGTATTTAAAGAAGAATCAATGAAGACAGATGTTGCAGAGAACGAGAAAGTTTTTTATTTTTTGCTGACTTTGTTCTCACTAAGATGGGATCCTGCCAAGGGAAACAAAAACGTTGGCAATTTTGAAAATTTTTAAATGTTGATTAATAACACTCTTTCATTTTCGTGGCGCTTAACTCAGTGAGTTGCAAAAGCACTGGCATTGCAGCCAATACCAACTGCATCATTACCTGCTCAGTTCCTATCTCCATGTCATCTCAAACTTAAACACAAACACACTCATCTTCTTCTTCTACTGCATTTGTACACCACCAGGCAGGTGCAAACCCACACATACGCACACAAACACTCATATACATATACAAACACACGTGGAAAGAGTTTTTTACATTGTTCTTTTATTTCTGCGACTTGCGTTCTGCTGCTGATGTCATTCTCTTTGAACTTTGACTTTTTAAAATGAACCATGCCAATAAAATTCATCTTGGACTTTCCGTGTGCAAATTTTGTGCACAATATTGTTGAGCTGTGACCTGGAGTGACCTGGAGTGACACACACTCTTGTAACTCAGAGGGTTCTGCTTTGTGGGCTCAAAATATTTTTTTTGATCGTTGTGAAAAACTAAAATGGCTCAAAATATTTTCAAACTCATTCGGCTGAAAAGTAAAAAACACACGTAAACACACACACACACACACACACACACACACACACACACACACACACACACACACACACACACACACACACACACACACACACACACACACACACACACACACACACACACACACACACACACACACACACACACACACACACACACACACACACACACACACACACACACACACACACACACACACACACACACACACACAAACACACACAAACACACACACCGACACATAAACACTCACACACTCACACGCACACACAGAAAATTCTGGAAAGGAAAACAAGACGAAGCAAGCACCCGTGAAGGTGAAAGTGCATAAGATCAAAAAGACCAAGAAGTCTCCAGACAATGAAACGGTGGTGGTGGCCAAAGTGGAAACCCCCAAAATCACCATCACTTCTTCCGATGGCTCCACAGGCAAGACTTCACTTCCAGAATCTTCATCGACGTCACCAGCTACTTCCGCTGCCGTGACGTCATCTGGTTCCGTGTCCACTTCGAAAGTTTCGACTGATTCGAAAACAATTACTACAACATCGACAACTTCAAAAACTAAAACAACTTCATCTACAACACAGCCAGTATCATCTGCAACAAAAACAACTACTTTTGTGGAAGACACAACTCCTGCAACAAAGTCAACAACACCCACCTCATCACCTGCAACTTCTCAAGTTCCAAAAACATCAGCCATTTTTGCTAGCACCACTCCAAGTGTTTCCATTACCCCTTCAACCCCCACCACACCTCCAACCACTCCCTCTACCACCCCCATCACCACTCCAGCTACCCTCACTCTTAATAAAAGCACAACAAAAATAACAACTTCTACCAAAACAACAGCACAAGAAGTGACGAAAGCAACAACAACACAAAAAACAACAGAACCAATCACAAAATATCAAACAATAAAGTCCATCACAACATATCAACAAACAACAACAACCAAACCAACTGTGGTCACTTCCACAGTAACGGTATTTTCAACTGAACCTACAAAAGTAAAAAGCTTCCAAAACGATGTGACAACAACATCAACAAAAACAACAGTTGTTTCTGCAACAAAATCACCAACTTTTTCAACTTATACAGTTTCAACTTCAACAAATGTTTTATCTGCTAATGCAAATTTTGTATCAACAAACCCACAAATTGTTGCAAAACCTGAGAAAGTTTTGACATTTGTTGAGCCAGAGACAGCAACAAAGACAACAAACGACACTAAAGTGGATTACAAAACTAGTGCCTTCACGACCACCACAACCCCCTCCGCCACACCACCTTCCACCACAACACCTTCCACCACAACCCTCTCCACCACAACCCCTTTCACCACACCACCCTCCACCACAACCACCCAACCCACAACTTCCTCTCCAATATCTTCCACCTCAAATGACAAGCCTCCAATATCTGCTAAGCCAGCTTTACAATCTTCTGGAGATAATAACAAAACTGACATATCAAACTCTTCTTTCATCACCACATCGTGCACCACCACTTACTCAACCACCCCAAAACCCTCAACCATCACTCCTCTCAAACAACCGGATGAAGTCAAAACTATAGTGGAGAATATTGTCACACAAGAGGAAAACACCTCTCCATCTCCTCCAAGCAAAAACTCTACCCTGGAGAGGAAGGAGAAAAAGTCAAAAGGGTTTTTCAAAGGCTGGACCAAGAGTCTCACCCCTTCTTCCAAAGCATCATCTTCCGAGAAACTCAAGCCTTCCAAAAACTCCACCGGAAGTCAAGCGAGTCTCAAAAGTGACGCTGCCAAAAGCAAGCAGGACCTAGTGAAGGCTCTAGAAGGTGAACTGAAGCAGCAGAAAAAACTTTATGACAAGCAGATGAGCAGCTTAAAGCAAGTGTCGGAGCAGTTGCAAGAAAAGGAAGCAGGTCTGGAAGCCATGGTTACACTCTTCAAACACCTGTCTCAAGATGTAAGTGTGTGTGTGTGTGTGGGTCTGTTTGTGTAAATGTTTTTGTGTGACATATGATGCTAAACTGTGAAGGAACCTCATAGACATAAACAATGATGAAACAAATAACCACTCAAAACGCCATCAACCAAGCCAACCAAAACCCTGTCAGATGGATGGACTGCAGTCAAGCAGCTTGAAGGCACAGCTGAGTGACATGACGTCACAGCTTGAAACAGCTAAGCAGCAGCTTGGTTCGAATGATTTTATTTGGTATTCCATCAAACATTCGTAAATAATGCAGGTGTTTTATGACTCCCCATCTACTTATAATATCATCAGCATGCCGTATTTTCACCACATCAAAAACCACACTTCATTTTTACTATCCCAACCCAACACCACATCACACCACACCACATACAACACCACACATCACATCACATCACACCACATCCCACCACATCCCACCACACACCACTTCACAGAAGCAGCTACGAAGCTCCAGAAGTCTTTAGAATTAAGTTCTAAAATGTTGAGGGACCAACATAACATTCAAATAAACAGCTTGGAGACTAGCCATCAAAAGCAGCTGCAAGCTCTCACAGCTAAGCTGGCTGCTGAAGCAGATAAAGAAAAAGCTACTGGTTGGTTGCTGAAAGTCAACAGCTGTTTGCTGCTGTTGTAAAAAAATCAATAAGTTCATAAATAAGCATAAAAAATGGAAATCAATAAAATAAAACTTTTAACCCACTAAAACCTTTTTCACCCCCACTTCCCCCATCATCCTCCCCCATCATCCTCCTCCACCCACCTCCCTCACTCACCTACTCCACCCTCTTCTCCACCCCCCACCTACCCCACCTACTTCTACCCCTTTCTTTCACCAGTCTTGGAAGAGCACCGCAAGAAGCTTCAGTCGATTCAGGAGAAAAACCTCAGTCTTGTCAAAGAGGTGTCTGCCTTTCAGCACGTATGATGTATTTGTGATGTTTATTTAGTTGCTTGTTACTCCCAGTTTCAACAGTTGAGTTTTTTAATTCATTCGTTGTTCAACTTCAAGTAATTGTTGTTTTTGTTGTATGTTTATAAACCTTTCTAGTTTCTGTTATTCAACCTTGTTACTTCTTCACAAAATCTGTCACTTCAACTCTAGTTATGACTCTGTTTAATTTTGTCACTATGTCTCTTCTTTTCATTGCACCACTCTTTGAAGCATCTCTAACCAGAAAATTCTAAATAGTTGTTAGCAATAAAAAATTGTTTCTGATCGGGATTCGAACCCATGTCATGAGGTTAGCAGACCAAATGCTCTAGCATCGGAGCCACAGGAAGCAGACGATGTTGTTGTGCAGATAATCACGTGTAATAAACCTAACACCGCTGTTTTCTACACAATCATAGTAATAATGATGACCATAATGATATGAATAAAAGGGTCATAATGAGAGGAAAAACAGCATGGTTGAAAAAGCCAAAAAAAAATGGAATAGTGATATCAATTACAAGTTATCATGAAGACAGATAGATGCAGTGGCAAGTCTGCGAAGCACATTTTTGAGAAACAAAAATTTTAAGTTCATGAGGCACGTTCAGAATTTCTGGCCATTAAGAATCACAACGACCCTGCCTTTCTCGGAGCTTCAGCTCATTGCAACATTTTCCATTCAAACCAATGTTCACGAAGATCCTCACAGAGTGACTTTTGAGCGTTTCTATTTGAATCCACTTTTAAAATGCACAAAATTTGAATCCACTTTTAATAATCTAAAGCTGGAATGTATTTTTAGACATGTTTAAGACCCATTTCGTTTTTAAACAAGATGGCCGACATGAAGGACAGTCACGAGAAACAGATCAATCACGTGACTAACGAGTACGAAGACAAGTTGAATACACTCCGGAAACAGTTCGACCAACAACTCAAAGGTGGGTTGCTAAAAGTGAATAGAAGTTTCTACTAGTTGTGATTTAAAATTCGCTTTGAACATTGATTTATTTTCTAAGTTGATCTAAATGCCTTTTTGTCAAAAATGAATCTAAGTTAGAAAATTTTATATAGAGCAACACCCCCATAAAAGTATGACGTCACTGTTGTAAACACAGAAAGTCTGGTCTTTGAGTTTTAAATATTTACAAAGTGTGTCGGTGATGATGCATAATTTATCAATTGGTATTGTACGATGAAAAATGTGCGATACAATGCTTCAAAATACCACAAAATATGTTTTACACACTCCAATGTGAAGGTTAAGACCACGGATTTAATACCATAGGTGAATACCCGAGTTCATGATAGATGAACAAAAATACCTCGATACAATAGGTACATACTAAATATTATAAGATAATGATGAACATCCTGGTATAAGAATGAATACCACAACACCTTGGTGTAATGGTGGATACCATAACATCCTGGTGTAATGGTGAATACCCCAACATCCTGGGGTAATGGTGGATACCCCAAAATTCTGTTATAAGGATGAATACCACACCCAGTGTTGAAGGGCAGATATGAGGAGCAGATCGATGAGGTCACCAAGAACTATGATGACGTCAAGATCAAGCTGAGTGTATGTTTTTGCTGTTGTTGTTGTAATGAAGTAAGGAAATGATAAGAATAAAAGTAACGCAAAAAAAAATTAAAAACAAAAAGAAGTTAATATGACTATAATTTTTACGTCATGTTGTTGACGTCATAATTATGATTTCATACTTAATATTGTTGTTTTAAGATTAAGTGAAGATTTAATTTTGAAATAATATTTTATTTTTTCATTCTTTATTGGAATTAAATATTTTATATTCAAAAACATTCCATGATTATTTGAAACTGCCATTTTAATGAAGCTTCACTTTTCAAAGGCTTTGCCGCCATTTGTGCGAATTTTTTGAAGTTTGAAAATTATTTAAACTAAAGTACGAAATATTAAAATGACAACGGGAAGACCAGGGTTGTTGTGAGGTTTTTCATGACATAATCGATAAAATCAATATGGCGTTCTTTTAAAGGAAACTTGAATTATTAATGTTTAAAAATGAATTTAGTTTTGATTACTTAAAAGAAAATTTAAGTTTAAATGAAACTTGAGCTCCAAGATACTTTTTCAAATAGTTATTTTCAAAAATTTAAATTCAAATGATAATTTTTCAAGGGTGTACTGGACTTGGCAATTAACACCTGTCTCGCAGTTCAGAGCTCAATTCATTTTTAAACCTTTGAGCTTCACACATACAGCGCTATACAAATGGTCGCCATTGTGATTTTTTTGTGATCAACTTGTTGAAAACACCAGTGAACGATGATGAAACCATGGAGGATTTATATTTATGACCTATAATTTCTAAAAGTAAATTTAAACTTTATTAAATTAAATTTCAAAAGTTGATTCAAACAAGATAAAAAGTGGAATTAAATTAAAATTGCCAAAACACTTTCCATGAAGGAATAACAATCATGAGAAACTTCAATCTAAGTTCACATTTTAATCTGTTTAAAAGGGAACTTGAATTGATACAACATAAAAAGTGAATTTGAATTGATAAATTATTATAAGTGAACTTAATTAAAAACACAACTTCAATTGTATTTCTCTACAAACCGATCTTTTTATATTTTGTTCCAAACACAAAACTCGCATTTAAGCGACCTGGCAAAAAATGTCGCTCAACAATATTTTTAATTTTTTCAACATTTTTATTGCATCTCCCTCTCCTCCCCCACACAAACACACATCACAACAGAGAAGGGAGAGGGAATCGAAGCCAGAACATCAGATTGATGTCGAGGTGCCTGAACTGACGTCTAAGAAGTTGGCGGTTTTGTTTAAATTTCATTTCTCAATTCCATTTTTTTTTGAAATTGTTTTTGTTAACGTTTCAAACCTCTGTTTATGTTTGTCCATATTTAATGGCTTAAACTTGCAAACCCCTTCATGGTTCGTTGTAGCACAATGAGTCACCAGGTAGCTTGCACCCATCTCATTCAATAAACCTACAACAACAATAATAATAATAATTTAACAACAAAAATAGAAAAATAAAAATAATGAGTGTAAAACAACAATAACAACAAATGAGAGTTCAAAAAATACAACTACTGACAACAACAACAAAAACAACAACAACAATGATCATGAATGAAGGTGTGATGGTGATGATGATGATAGCTTATATTAGAATGAAAATTTTTTTTTTGTTTTTTTTATTATTATTATTATGGTTATTATTATTATTATGGTTATTCAAAACATTACCTGCCTCATTTCAACTGCATCGACTCACCATCGATTTGAATCTATTTTTATCCCTCCAGTGGGTAAAAATAATAAAAATGATAACTTTTCTGTTGTTGATGTTGTTGTGAGTTTGTTGGTATTAACGAATTAAAGTTTAGAAACAGTTTTAATAAATATTTTCTTTTTGTAAATAATTCGAAAAACATAATAATTATAAAAATGGAAATAAAATATTCTATAAATAATAATTATGACAATCATAATATAGTTAATAATTATGTAGCAAGCGATGACGAATCACCTGTCTCAGCAAATCAATAGTGAACACACGTAGCCCTGTGCCTTTTTATCGCAATAATAACATTAAAAATGTCGATAATAACAATAAAGTAATTCACTATGATTATTCTTGTTATTATTGGAACATAAATAGCATCAAAGATGAGACACAAAAGTTGTATAAGTGAAGTTGAAGAGTTTGACATGTGATCAGAGTGCACCAATCAAATCAGACACCTGAGATCAATGTTTACTTGTTAACTTGTGCTTGCTGAGCAATTGTAAACTCAGTTTTTGTGAATTCTAAAAATAGTTTCCCACATTGAAGTTCACAAATACTGACATACACAAAACAAACAAATAATTATACAAAACAAAAAAACAAACAGTAAAGCAAAAAAACAAGCAAACACAAACAAACACACACACAGCTATTTGGAACAGGAAGTACAAAGTCTCAAGGATGTGATGGAGATGAAGAAAGGTGAAATAAAAAAGCTTAAAAGCCACAATGGTCTGATGGAACAACAGGTGTGTGTATGTCTACATGTGTGTGTGTGTGTATGTGTGTGTGTGTGTGTGTGTGTGTGTGTGTGTGTGTGTGTGTGTGTGTGTGTGTGTGTGTGTGTGTGTGTGTGTGTGTGTGTGTGTGTGTGTGTGTGTGTGTGTGTGTGTGTGTGTGTGTGTGTGTGTGTGTGTGTGTGTGTGTGTGTGTGTGTGTGTGTCTACATTTGTAGACAGGAAACTATGGCGAGAAAACATCACCAAGCGTCTTCACGGTCTCAACAGAGAGAAAGAACTAGAGGATAAATCAAAAATTTCCAAGCTTGCTTATTTGCAGGATGCACCAAAATATGTGCAAATAAAGCTGGCCTAGCAAACCACTACAGGCAGATACATCAAACACAACAAACCATAAGATGTGAATACTGTGACCTGAGCTTTAAGCACCAAGGCATCCATAACCATCGCAAAAATGCTCAACTTCTTGGTGGATAAAAGCAAAGACTTGTCTACATTTGTGTGCTTGAATCTACATGTATGTGTCTATATTTCTGTGTATGAGTCTACATGTGTGTGCTTGATTGTGTTCATATGAATTTATGTACGTGAATTAACACTTTACCTGACCACCCACTCTATCATACCCTGCTCACTTCACTCCACCCTATTACACCTCTTCATCCTACCACATCTCCCCTAAGTTGGAAGAGGTACCCAGGGCCCACAGCACCATCACAGTTCTGCAGCAGAAGATCCAGCATCTGGAACACCTTGTGGCTCTCAAGACCGACCATGAGAAGTTTGTATTATTATGATGTTGTTCTGGTTATTATCATATTGTTCTGCTTATTATGATATTTTTTAGATTTTATGATATGTATAATACAAAGCATGATTAAGAATAGTGTGAATCTATCATGAGCGTCTTTTACATTTGAAACGGTATTCACCTTTTCTTTGCGATATCATTAAGAGAAATATGTTTTATCATGAGATTTATTTAATAATTATAATATTTATTTTATTATGATGTTGTTCTTCACTAGAGACTTAGCTGAACAGCACAACACTCTGCTAAAGAAGCTTGACCAGGAAAGCAGAGATCGAAAGAGGTTCTCTATCATTTCTCTACACCTCTATTATTGTTATAGATCAACAATCTCGATGCCATAGGGTGGTTTGATAACATTTATTGGAAAAATAAGTTCAAAAAGTTACACCCCATCTCACCATAGAACACCGCACCTCTCACTTTTCACTATACCCACCCATCTCCTGCACCCCACTTAACCCATCAGGTTATCCATGAACAACGAGCAACTGATCTACAGATTGAGTCAGTCCATAAACAGCGCCAACGCCACATGCAACGGTGATGTGTTCCAGCTCACATTCGATTCCACAACCACCATCACTGCCTCTGCACCCCCCACCACCCCCACTTCCACCCAACTCGACAGCACTTCTTTCCGCATCACAGGACCACCAGTCAGCGTCAAACCCTCCCCTGAAACCCTTATCCAGTTCCAAGAGAAAAAAGCTTGATTTCGACACTTCTCGCATTTGATTTACATTTGTATGAGAATATATTTTTAACTGCCTTGATTCATTGACATCCAATCATGGAAACTTAGCTTGACCCCCTCTCACTTGCTACCAATGCTTATTTAACGTTTTAGAAGATTTGACCTTTTTTAGTTAAACCTTGCTACTTTTGCCTATTATATCGACCAATATTTCGTGCATAGTTTCGTTATTATGAAAGATAATTTCGAAATTTTTAAGGGCTTAGTGCTTTTAGTTTTGCTAATTTTATTTCGTTGCATTGTTTCGGTGTGCAAAAAGTGAGCTACCTTTCTTTCCAGGTGAAATTGTAGTGATGGTATGCAAAATAAATGATTTTGGAGTTTTAAACACGTTTTCAATGTTTCTTTTTTGAAATTTTTTAAGCCAAATCGTATGTTTCTTTTGTCTGTTTAACACACACCACATAAACACACAGACACACCGCATACTCACATAAGCTACCACTCGCACACACACACACACACAAAAACACACACACACACACACACACACACACACAAAGCAAGACGCACAAACACATGAGCTTTCAGATCTACTGAAACACATTTAGAAAATATTTAAAAAACTTATATTTTTCCTTCCATGATAGTCATCAAAAATAAATACTTCCTCTGCACCACCCCCATCCCCTACTCCACCCTTTCAAAGGTAGGCGTACTCAGTCCTCCTCGACCCTCTGGCACTGTCGACAGGCAGGTCAGATGCAAGCTGTGAGGATTGTACTCGAAGTTCCAAGAGTTTGTTTCTGAGGGAAAGGTAGTCAGTGTCTGAAGGAAGAACTGCCAGATAGCCTGGCCTGGAGGTGCTGAGAGAAAGAAAAAGAGCTGTTTCCAGAGGAGTCAAGTGTTTCTGCGGCTCCAAGCCTGCCTTCTGCGCCTGTGTGCTGTGTGGTGATGTTGAAGATGTATGGTGGTGTGGTGGTGCAAATAGTGGTCTGATGTGTGGTGGTGTGATTGTGATATATGTAGTTTCAGAGAAGAAAGAAGAACTTGGAGAACGCACCAGTACTCAGAGGCCTTCTTGATGGCGGCAGAGTACTCCTTGTTGAACAACAACTCCTTCACCCCTTTCTCACTGTCCATCAACAGTTGCCGGGATGTTGCTGCAGCTGTCAAAATTATCATCATAAAAATCAAAAAATCATTAAAATAAAAAATAATATCATACTAACAAATAGCATAATAATCATCCACACCCATTCTACTTCCCCATCCCCAACCCATCAAGCCGATGTTTATGGCGTCATCAAATTTTTTAAAAAAGCCACCGGAAGTGGAAGGGAAGGCGTAGTAGTGGTCAAACTCATCCGCTTCCTGTGCCGCCCTCAAAACATTTCTCATGTCACCCAGCCACTGAGAACAGTTGGACACCTAAGCACACAAGTGATGGTTACATTATTGACGTGGAAAAGACTCTCTCAATATTAATGCCATTCTAAAAATTATTATAAAAAAGGCATATAAACATAAGTTGAATGCTGTTGATAATTTGAGATTTTGGGGGTATTGTCTGAAGACGGAAGAAAAGGTGCTTTATATGAACTGCTTTATGCAGATGAATTGGTCTTGATGGCAGAAACTATGGGAGAACTAGAAGCACAATTCGTCCATTGGAAGACAGCCTTTGAAGGGAAAGGATTGAAGGTTAATCTTGGTAAGACAAAGGTCAGGGAGAGTGGTGATGGTGGTGGGGTTGTTGTCTTGGCTAAGATTGATCCATGTGGTGTGTGGTAAGAGGGCTAAGGTAAATTGTGTGAAGTGCAAGACATGTAAGAAGTGGGTTCATGCGCGGTGTGCTAGGGTAGAGAGTTATTTGTAAGATGAATGGAAATTTTGAATGCAGGGTTTGTATGATGTTTCAAATAAGGTATGTAATAATGTTTCAAATGCTTGTCTGAGTGAGTCGGAGAGGGTGAATAATTTTTGTAATTTAGAGGATAATATGAATGGTGGAGGAGGAAGTGAGCTGTTACACGCAGGATAGGACTGGGTTGGAAGGCATTCAACAGTGTGTCTTCTATGTTATGTGGTAAATGACACAATTGGAATATTAAAGGAAAAATTTATAGTACATGTGTGAGGCCTGTCATGACATATGGCTCGGAGACTTGGGTGGTAAGCTCTATTGAAGAGACTATTTTGAGAAAAAAAGAAAAACGGATGCTTAGAATGATGTGTGGTGTGCAGCGAGCTGATGAGGTGAGTACAAGGGAGTTGATGGTTAGCATGGGGTTGAATAGTACGATTGTTGAAGTGGTGAGACAAGGAAGTTTGAGATGGCTGGGGCATGTTGTAAAGAAAAAGGATGATGATTGTGTTAAGCAGGTGTGAAGATTTGAGGTGGAAGGGAGTAGAGAAAAGAAAAGCCCAAGGTTAGCTTGAAAAGGTATGATGGAAAACCTTTGTCGTGGGCTTGGGCTAGGTCTTGAAGATGCCTCCGACAGGTTGAAATGGAAGAGAGGGTTAGGTCGTGAAAACAATAATAAGAAAATGTTGCAACAAACACTGCGGTTGGTCCTGGAGAGCGAGATCAACTCATTCACAAACTTCTCAAATGTTTCCACCAGCAACAACACTTGGAAGATGTACTGTAACATTATCTTCACTGTGTTCACTTTCTGGGGTGGTGAGGAGGTGGTGAGAGCTTGGGTGGTGTTGGTGAATCAAGTCGACAATAGGTACACAACAAAACAATCTTTTTTCAAAAACCTCACGCGCAAACAACCCCTCTCTCATCACACAATTTCCTTTTAAAAATATCCTCGTTCCTCCAGCCCACTCCTCTTTCTCTCCAAAAATCCCCATATACACACCCCACAAACCAGCTCAAAAGAGTCTTCATAGCGGGCATATTTGAGGGCATCGAGGGCTTGTGACCTTCTCATCTGGCACACCTCATAACATTCATTCACCTCATGAATGCATAAGCGGTGCTTTTGTAGCATTCTTGAAGCGCTTAACTGGGTGATGTGGTGTAGTGGTGAGGTAGTGTGGTGGGTGGTAGTGAGGTGTGATGGTGGTATTTTGAGATGGTGGTGAAATGATGTAGAGCTTGGATGGTGAGTGGTGGGTAATTCAAATAAAAAACGATGACGTCATAGAGCATCTTACAGCTTCAAGGTCGACAAACACCAAGGAGCAGCTGATTTGATGCACCACTGACTCCAATGTGCCTGTTGTGTTGAGAGGAATGAGCTAAAAATATAATATTAATAGCAATTAGTACTATTAATATTATCCTTGAAACACAAAAACACATCTGACCAAGCTGCGGCATCCTCTCCCTCAGCACAGCACTCCTAAGCAGTACACATAGTGCTTCGTTGCTAAAGCGTTGTAGCTGTTTCTTTAGCTCCTCAGGTCAATAATAATAAAAATGGTAAGGATGAAAAAATAATAAGTAAGATGACGAGAATAACAAATAAGCTATGTGATAAAAATGAATATCTAATGAGCCATGATGGAATGAAGAAAACAATGGAGCAAAACCAAGGATAAAAAAAAGCAAACAACAAAAAGAACCATCACAAACTTGCACTAGTCTGTAGAAGAGGAGGAAAGTGTTGGTGACGTGAACTGTGCTTGCATTGTTGACCACCTTTCATGGTGATGTGGTGATGATGATGGAGATGATGATGAAGATGACTAAGTAATTAGTTATAGACTCACTTGAATGACGTGCTGCTTCCATGACAGCTCTACTTCACTGACGTCACTGAACACTGACCCACTTGTTGGACTGACGTCATTGATGTCTGCACCAATCACGTCCAAGTCGCCACTGTGGATGCTCAAGCTGATTTGGTGACAGTTAAACATTTAAATCTTTTCTATTATTGGCCAATCATATTGTTCAACTTGAACAGCACCAGAGATATATTTAGAAGTCATTTAAATTCATGTTAAAAGCTAATGAGATTAAAATGAAAAAATGGAACCAACTTGGAACCGGAAACAGAGTTGTTCTCGGTGAAAAGGTTGTTCCTAAAGAGAACCATGCCCTCTCCGTCCTCTGCTGGGCTGGTGCTCTGTGTCTGCACATAGTGAAATAATAAGAAAAATTCAAAAATAATAACAATAATAATTTTTATTATCATTTTAGTGAAAAAAATGTAAGCAAACAGACCTCCTCGTCAGAACTTCCATCAATCTTGACCACTTCCTGTCTCTTCACCTTTACTGACGTCCTCACTCCCCAGTACTCACATCCCTAAGCATGAGTGTGTTGTTGTTAGTGATTTAACGGATGTTATTCATAAAATTATATTTTAAATAAAAGGAAATATAAAAAATTAAATAGTTTATAAAAAAATATGACTAACATATAAAAAATAACCAAAAATTATAAATACCTCAAATAATGGTTAACAACAAAAAAACTCACAGAGTCATCAGGCTCTTCGAGAAAGTCGAAGACTGACTTGATCTGTCTTTCCACCGACCCCACGTCCTCTGCCACACTTCCTGTTACGTCATTACATCAATCATCACTTCCTGTTACGTTATGATACTTATCATCACTTTCTGTTACGTCATCTTACCAATCAGCCATCAAATATTTGTTTATTGCTTACAAAATCATATTTTTATTATTATGCTTAATATTATTATTATTTTGCTTAGATTAATATCTAGCTTGGAAGTTTCATCAGGGTTATAATTTACTATTATTATTATCATCAAGGCGCCCACCTGGCAGCATGCCATCAATGGTGGATGTGTCATCACTGGAGGTTCCTGGGGAAGTGAGGTAGGATGGTGTGGTGTGTGATGGGTTGAGGTGAGATTAAGTGGTGTGGCTGGTTGTGTGGTTGGTGGAGTGTGAAGAGGTGTTTCGTGTGTAAAGTTTTGTTGCACAACAAGGAAATAAACAGCAACTCAACAAAACATCATAAATTATAACAGAATTACATTGCAACAATCTCCACAGATACATGTGAGTTATGACAGATGTAACGAACCAGGAGTGTTGCTTGCAGGTCTCTCTATGGTACCAGCAGGTGAATGTTGTTCAAATACCACCTGGCGATAGTGGTGAGGGTGAGGTGATTATGGTGGTGGTGAGGGTGATTATGGGAATGGTGGTGAGGGTAATAATGGAGGTGGTGAAAGTGGTAGTACAGATGCAGTGGTAGTGGTGATTGTGATAGGAAAAATGAAGATGAGACAAATGACAACTGAAAACACACCGATGGACTCTTGGGCACGACTCGATGCCCATAACAGTTGAGAAGGCCAACAAGTCTTTCTCGGGTCCTCGCCTGTGGGGTGGGCGCCAGTTTAATGTGGAGGTCTGTTTTTCATGAGTGAGTTAGAAGATCATCACAATACTGTTACTCAAACCTCATAAACGCTCCCACCATCATCACACACACCTGCGAGAGTGCAGGTCTTTTCCAGCTGGAAAGAAGGCACCCTTCCTGGGAAGCTCCAGTGCCCAAAGATCCTGCTTCCGACATGTCACCCTTGGAATGAACTTCATCCGGTTTCTTGGGGGGTGGCAAGGTAAGGGGGGTAGAAGGGAGGTGTGAGAAGGATGTTTGTTGAGGACTGTCCCAATATCTGCTGCAGATGATGGGCAGTTGAGAAGAGTCGAAAGTGAATTCCATGGTTCTACCTGGGTAAATGCATCAGCATGTTCACCCTCATGAATATTAAACTGAAAGCTTATAAACATATTTTGGCCTCACCGTCCCATTGCCATCACTACCTCACCATCACACGCCCATTCTCCACTCACACCACCCACCCACCTGGCAACTCCTTCTTGTTATCAGATGCAATAAATGCAGCGTTGGACATAGGCATGAGACGTGGCAGGTCGATGAGGGAGGCCCTGTTAGTGCTGGGAGGAACTGCAACCAAGGTTGATGACCTGGACACCACCTGAGAGATAACAGTGGTGGTGGGGTTTCACCATGAGTTTATTTAAAACCATATCATTATCATCATCATCATCACACCTGCTTAATAATCTGCTGAGCACGTTTGTGGTGGTGAACATTCTGGAAAGGAAAGAGTTTTATTGAATTAAACAAAACAGTCACATCTAAATATTCTTCAAATCGAAAACAAAAAAGTTTAAAACTATGAAACATGATCATTGAAAAATCCCCATAGCTAACACCACTGAAACAACCTTGACCCTGCTATACAACCACACCACCACCCAACCACACCGCACCACCACCACCCACCTCAACAAATCTGGCCACCACACGGAGCAGATCAATATTGATGGATGCTGATGGGTTGACTGCTACATCAATATACTGTACGATGCACTGTAAAATCTGCAGCACAGAGGCTTGAGTACTCGAGGGACCTCGTTCTAGGATCTGTGAATGTGTGATGGTGTTTGATGTTTTGAAAGTTCAGTGAGATGAACAAACAAGTATGAACTCCATGGGAAGAAAAAAAAACCCTCACATCTCCACAACATTCCATCTTCCCACTCCCATTTCCTTTTTCCCCCTCCCTCTCCTTCCCACCTCAACCAAGAAGGACACGACTGAATCACTGAGGTAGGAGAACTCATCGAGTAGGTACTTGATCACACATTTGGTCCACTGGAGGCAGTCTTTACGGAAAGAACCTTCCGAGTAGCTGATCATTATGCTGGCCAGGTGCTCCAGGAAGGGGCTGTGAGAAAGACGGCTTGCCTGGAGTGGGTGGTGTGTTGGATTTTATTAATTGCACCATTAGTAAGTAGTGTATCAACAGCTCTAAAATAGTTCTTAATCTATATCAAAAACTTCTTCAGACTCAACCCATCAACCTACCACCCACTTTCCCACCTCAACACCCATCTCCACACCCACCCACCTCATCACCCTCCAAACACCACCCACTCACCTCAGCCACCCTCACGGCAGCTTCTGCATGTATCTTACAAGGTTTCTCATAGTTGTCAACCAACTGTGGCAACAGACCAATCACGTTGAAGGCCAGACCTGTGTGTGAGATTGTGTGTGCGAATCATTTTGTGCATCTTGAAATGCCTTTCTATTGCTGGACAATAAACATATCACACAGAATTTTCAAGCACAATACATATTGCCTGATTCATTCGGTTTAGTAAATATACATCGAAGAAATTTAAGCTTTGAATGCTTTCAGATAACCTTCAGTTCAACACGTCCTAAACTGATGACGTCAAACAGTATCATAATCATCACCACCACTGATGACTCACCATCTTTGTTGGTGGGGTCGATGACGTGGCATCCTAGAAGTTCAGTGAATTTGGAGAGGAGATGAAAGGTGGTTTCCATAGTGACGTGGGAAGTAAGCCCCTTGAGAAGCATGGCTTGGGCTCCAGGAAAATCAGGCCAGCTGATGGTGCTCAACATTCTCTCCAACCTCTCGCGCAAGTCCATCCGGTTGGGTGGGATGCAGGAGATCACCTGATAATGGGAGGATTGGCGGGGAAGAGGTTGAGTAGATGAACATCAAATGAATGGCATGCAAGTTGATTTTTTATAAGAATAATATCAATTGTATATTAGAAAGAAGGACGATGATGAAACGGAACAAGTACTTTGTCAAGCAGCTTGACAGCCAATAGGAACTCGTATTCAAAGTCAGACTCCATCAGGGACACACTCATCCAAAACAACTGAGACAACAGACTCAACTTGTCCTCCTGGAATGGCACCACTTTAAAACCTCAACAACAAAATCACTACAAATGCTGACACTCACATGTGTGGCGTGGTGGGAGGTGGTGTGTTTGAGAGAAATGCTGCTTTTAGATCTGAGGAGGTTGTTTGGTGAAGTGGTGAGAGAGAGAGGAGAGGTGGTGAGGTGGAGAGGAGAGGCGGATGAAGGTGAAGAAGGGTTTTTTGGATCTACTTCCTTGTCGATCAAAACCCCTGTGTGAGTGTGTGGGTGAAGAGAGTGTGAGTAGAAATAAATGACTGAAAGTATTGATGAATGAATGAAACCGAATAAACAGACCCTTATTGGCCATGACAGGCGGTGACGAAACAATGTTCTTGCGGTAGGCTTGGGAGGGGGAGTGTCGATGGATGGAGCTAGTTAGAGATTGTGGTTGTTGTTGGTGTGTGGGTGGAAAAGGGACTTGATGTTTGGGTGTGAGAGGTCCATCTTTCTTATCAGAAGCTTTGGTGAGGTTGGGTGTGGACATGTGGAAGTCTCTGTTACTGTGACATAAGAGGTCCACTGCTGCATCCAATGTCAATAAAATTTCCATCACATAGCCCTGTGGTGATGGGAAGGGTGAAAGTAGTAAGGTGAGTGGGTGAGTGGAGGTAGTAAGGTGGGTGGGTGAAACTGGAAGAAAGAGTGGATGGAAAAGCTGGTGATGAAAGACATATTTTCTGAACTCAACTCCAACCAAAAACATTCAATCAATAAAAAACACCACAGAAGCATGCACCAACCTGCATGTCATCTCCCTGTTCTGCCACCACTTCCACCAACCTATTTACCATGTCACACACCTCAGATGGGTCCATGGGCACTTTTAAACATCTGTAAATCTGAGTGATGCGTGTGGTGAGCGAGATATATGTAGTGTGATGCAACGATTCAAAGAATAAACTCAAAGCAACATCAGCAAGCTCATATCTACCTGAAAGCTCCTGCCCGCATAATGCCTGGAAGAGCATGATAACGCCATGTGCATGGACTCCTGGGCCCACCTGGAGTCGATGTGAGCCTGTGTGGGTAAGGAGGCCAATGTGACATACATGTACATCAATCTGTCCATACATCCACCCACTACCACACCACTTCACCACCTCCCGACCCTTAGCACCACACCACTCTCCCCAACTTCCAAACCTTAGCACAACCCACCTGAGGATAGGCATGTTTAAAGATGGTGACAGCGTATTTGAGTGTTGTGTTGATGTTTTGCACACTCTTCAACTTCTGAGTCCTGCTGCTCGTGTCTTCATACGCCCAAAGTGGCTTGTTGCGTCTTTGAAGAATGTGAACCAGGAGTGAAGAAGATGTGACAATGCTACTACAACATTTTATTCATAAATGCAACGACAACAGCTCTTTAAATCACTCTCAACATAATAATGAAGCGACAGACGAAGGGGTGTCAGACCTGGTGGCAAGAAACTCCACGAATGTTTTGGTGGCGAGGTGGATGTCGTCGAAGGTGTCGATGTCAGGCAGGTCTCTCAGTGTGTCTACCGTCAGAGGCTCGGTCTCTCTGGGCACCTTCTGCCCCACAACACCGCCTTGAGACGCACTCTCTGCCGCTTCCTCTGCCAGAAAGAATGGTGAGATTTGTAGTTAGGTGAGCATATGTGCCACTTCAAAATTCTTCTAAATCTAATAAGTTGGAAATTTTGAAGTATCGATGTTTGCTTCACAGATGCTTTACTTTATATGAAATATTTAAATACTATTATTATTATTACTTTCATTATTACTATTACAACAGAACAGAGACCGCACCATAGAGATCCTTTGGAGAGCGGATGTTATTGGTGAAGAGGTAGGAGGGAATGTTGATGTTGCGGGTGGTGATAAGGACCTTGGAGGTGTGGAAGGGGTCAGTGAGATTGGTGGATGAAATGATGAGATTGAGAAGGAGTTTTTTGCAGTGCTCATGTATTAGGGGCTTGTTGTTGTCCAGACCTGTGTGGGTTGAAGTGGTGGTGACATGGAGCATGGTGGGGTGATGGCATGGAGAATGGTGTAATGGCAATTTTTTTAGAATTGTTATTATCACTTTATTGACGTCTGCTTGTTGATAATTCATTTCAAAATAGAAGAAAATTAAAATAAAATATTTTAAAGTCTTTCGAATTGAAAAAGATGATAAGCACCAAGAAAGATGATGTGAAGCATGATTGGTAGATGGATAGACCAATCAACACATGTCTCACTGTCCATCACCAAGTCTGTCAGCATCAGCATGGCCAGGTTGCATCTTGTGGTGAAGTGTTCAACTGATATGAGCTTTAGTTGCCATCATAAAGAAACAAGTATAGTATTATTAATCTCATAATGCCTATTTATATAGCGCTTGAAAAATTTCAGATGAATTGAAACAACTCCACAACATCATCAACCATAAACCCTCTTTACCGTTGGTAGGGGGGGTTGGGGAGAGGAGTGGAGGGAAGAAGGGAAGAGAGAGGGGCATAGTAGCCTCCATAGGCGGGCATGGGAAGGGGGTGGGGCAGGTTGGAGTTCTGACGACTGGTGCTGTTTGAAGCTTCTTGACTCTCATGTAGGATGCCCTGGAATTCTGGGGTGGTGAAAAGAATGGGTAGTAGTGGTGTGGGTGATGATGGGTGTGTATGATGGTGGGTGATGATGGGTGTGGGTGATGGTGGGTGGATGATGGTGGGTGGATGATGGTGGGTGGATGATGGTGGATGGATGATGGTGGATGGATGATGGTGGGTGGATGATGGTGGGTGGATGATGGTGGATGGATGATGGTGGGTGGATGATGGTGGATGGATGATGGTGGGTGGATGATGGTGGGTGGATGATGGTGGATGGATGATGGTGGGTGGATGATGGTGGGTGGATGATGGTGGGTGGATGATGGTGGGTGGATGATGGTGGGTGGATGATGGTGGATGGATGATGGTGGGTGGATGATGGTGGATGGATGATGGTGGATGGATGATGGTGGATGGATGATGGTGGTCAAAATGATTATTGATTTAAACTTATAATCTCAAAGTGAAAATGTGATAAGACGGGCGATACTGAGGATATCAGAGGAATGTGAGGCAACCTTCATTGAGGTTCTTGGAAGGAAAGTTGCATGGACTGTTGCACAACTTGAGGACTGAGGACCTGATGGGTGGTCATGTGAGGTTGTTTGTGCTGGTTGCATCATAATTACTGGTACCACCAATTGAAACCTTCGGAAATGCTGCTGAAAACCAAAAACCCTTCCCACCACTCACCCACTCTCATTATTGTGAGACTCATCACTATGGTGTCTTTTGACGGCCATCTTGTCGAGGGAGGGGTTTGAAACCACCCCATCATGTCCTACCCCCACTTTCTTGCTCAACCGGAAGAAAGGAGCAGTCTCAATTCGTTCTATGGGCATGTTCATTGGTTCAACAGTCTGTGTTGTTATTGGTTGATTTAAGTAGGTCTGTGTTCTTATTGGTGTATTTGAATTTGCCATTAATTTAATGTATCGATTCCTCCCACTCACCCTCAAATCATACATCAGCTCATCAACCAAGTGGTTCTGCTTGGCCCGAGCCAGGTAGATAAAGACTTTCTTGGCCTAGAGGAAAGGGGATGGTCATTACTTCTGATTAGCCTTTATTTCCTCTCTATTGGGTCTAACTATTGTACTTTTAAATTTGAATAAAAAAACACACCCAGACACAACTAACAGTAGAAAGGAATGCAGAAGGGTAGATGCTGGAGACGATGATTAGGTATCTGATAATGATGCTCAAGTTGGAGTTCCAAGTGGACACCAAGGAAATCCAACATCTCTCTATCTGCTTCGGATGCTCATCTGATAACTGGGAGAAAGAGGTGGAATAGGAGAGGATGAGAGGAAGGTTGAGAAGCATTTGATAAAAATTTTCCAAATCACTAAAAACTCCACAATTACTCTAAAAATTTTCCAAAGACCTCAAACCCTCTTTCCTGCCAAACCACCTTGATAGAGAGGTACATGAGATTGTTGACGACCATGATGGAGGCCTCGATGGAGCCCCACCCACTTCCGGGGAGAGAAGAGGCATTGAGGTGGGGAAAAAATTCTTTGAGTGAGTTGACACTGTCAATGGTGTTGTTTGTGGTGTGTGTGCTGTTGTTGGTGTTGTAGAAGTCAACAAGTTCAATGTTGAAGATCCAGGGAAGCAGATAGTCGAGCATTAGTTGACAGTTGCTTTGAGAGGCTGATGCCAAGCGGTGTGTTATTTCTGTAGATTTCAAATTTTCATCAAACAACCATTTCAAAAACAACCCACTACGGTGAAAATGGCGCTCATGCAAGTAGTAAAGACCTGAAAAAATAGGAATGGTGAGGTCTGGGTGGAGTTGAGCAAGCCTGGAAGAGATTTCAAGTTGGGACCATGACGTCAGTCCCACGAAAAGGCCCTCCCTTAGCTGCTGTCTCTTTTCAGTGTCATCTGCAGAGTCCCCGGAAGTGAAAGTGGTTGAGGAGTTCAGTACCACCTGAGAGGTTGGAATGATCATTTGAGAAATTCATCTCATGATGAATAAAAGTTTTCAAAACATTCAGTCTACCCAAAAATCCTCTTTTTTCCACCCAACTTCCCCCTCACCACATCATCCATGAAGAACCTCTTATAGAGGTGTCTGAAGAGGTTGATGGCAGTATCTCTGAGAATGGTGTGGGAACTGCCTGTAAACAACAATGCCACATTCAACATCCCTATCTGATCACAAGGGTACTCTCTGCCGTGCAGTAGTGGTGGTGTGAATGAGTGGTGTGGGTGAGTAGGTTGAGGTTGGAGGTGGAGTGGCGGTGTGAATGAGTGGTGTGGGTGAGTAGATTGAGGTGGAGTGGTGGTGTGGGAAGACTATGGAGTGGTGATTGTGAGTAGTAGTGGAGAATAGCATTTAGGAGATCAGATGTTTAATAACTAAGAAGTTCGAAAAGGCAGATATGAGCGTTCTGAATGGCGAAAACATTTTTGACTCAAGTGACATAACTTTATTAAACAAGAGTTTCCTGACCACCCTCGGACCTGGAGATGAAGACTTGAGCGAGGGCACTGAGGCAGATGGAAACGACATCACTAGAACCTGTGTAACATTTGTCTAAAGTCCATTCCAGAGGGGTCTGCGTCTCTTGGTTGAATTCCAGCAAAAGTGTTATCGTCTCTTCCACCAACTTGTAAATCTGGAGTGTAAAAAAATTTTGTTTGTGAATTTGATGCATCTTTAAAAAGCACACCACATCATACCTCTTACACCACATCATGTCTCACTCCACAACACATCATATCTCACTCCACACCACATCATATCTCACTCCACATCATATCTCACTCCACATCATATCTCACTCCACATCATATCTCACTCCACACCACATAATTCACCACATCATATCTTACTCCACAACACATCATATCTCACTCCACATCATACCTGCATCCACAACACATCATATCTGCATCCACAACACATCATATCTCACTCCACAACACATCATATCTCACACTACATCTTATCTCACTCCACATCATATCTCGCTCCACATCATATCTAATTCCACAACACATCATATCTCACACCACATCATATCTCACTCCACATCATATTTTACACTACATCATATCTCACTCCACAACACATCATCTCACTCCACAACACATCATATCTAATTCCACAACACATCATATCTCACACAACATCATATCTCACTCCACATCATATCTCACTCCACAACACATAATTCACCACACCCCACACTTCACTCCACCACATCCCTCCTCACTCCACCACATCCCCCCGATCTCATCCCACACCTCACTTCACAACACATACCTCACGACATTCCACCCCATTTCACCCCACACTTCACTCTACCACATCCCACTCCACACTCACCTTCTCATTGTTGCAGTTGAGAAGCTTACAGAGCCACACATAAATGTCACCTCCACCATTGAGATTGGACGGGTCATACACAGGCCCACAACACAAGGAGGCTGCACAAGCCTGTAATGCCGCCATTTCTGATTCAGTGGGCACCTCGTTTTTTCGGGGGTTTCTGGGAAAAGGGGGAGGGTGTGGTGTGAAGTTTTATGAGGTGCAGCTTGAAGGTGCTGTGAGGTGTGGCGGAAATGCGATTCCAGATAAAGTTATCCTTAATGATGAGGGTAGATACCAAAATATAATGAACAGAAACATAGCGACTCAAAACCAGCTAATTTATATAAACCACAAAAACTCTCAACAACCGACCAATCACCCACCTGCGATCGTGGGTGGCAGGAAGCAGAGCAAATTTACCACACCAGGAAGTGAATAGGCTACAGAGGCTAGCCCTCAAGTCCTGAGATAACAGCTTGTGGCGTTTGTTCACTGGTTGTGGTGGAAGTTGGTGGTGGGGTGAAATTGGGGGTGGGATGAAGTAGGTGGTGGGGTGAAATTAGTGGTGGGGTGAAGTTGGTGGTGGAGTAAAGTTGGTGGTGGGGTCAAATTGGTGAACTTGTGGTGGGTGTGGTGGTTGGTTTTATGTATGAAGCAAATGCACGTCATAGAGGTCCCGATTAATTAATCTTTCAACAAGGCGACACACAAGTGTCAAAGGAATATTATAAGCAACACATGGATCAAATTGAAGGGTACACCTAATCACCACGTAGCCCACCTGGAGTGCTTCTGATAAGCATGTGCACGAATCTGCTAAAGTACAACCTGGAGTGGTGACGTCATCTTACATTGTTTGTTTTGTAGTTGTGGTGAAAGTTATAATGATGATGATGAATGCTTGGAACGATTTGGAAGCATGGAAAACAAGCCACAAAGCATGATCAATTTATAATGAATAGGAAAACACCATCCAAGAAATCCAAGCCTTTTCCCCCCCGCCAGATTGCACCTGATTTGAGAGATTACTCCAGCCTCCTTGTCTGCCTCGTTTTCCAGCAAGAACCTTGTGCCATCGATGTACTCCACGAAGATGGTGTTGAGTGAGTCTGTGCTGTGCGATACCACGTCTGATGAGCTGGGGGTAGATAAGAGAGGGAGGATGAAGAGGGGAGATGTGGTGAATGAAGAAGAATGGTGATGTATTAGAAGTTAAAAAATATAAGAAGTAAAATGGTAGATATGAAGGTGAGGTGGTCAAGGTGTGGAAGGTTTAGTTCACAAAATAATGTTTATATTTTGTAAGCTATATAAATCAAAATAAAACAAGAAACGCTCCCACGAACGAAAGCAACCCCTGTTAACCCACCACAGAGTGAAAATGTCGTTTTGCGCCATGAAATGCAGAATCCTCACGAGAGACAACCTCAAAACATCTCTCTTCTTCTTTCCTTTCAGCTTTTCTGCCTTTCTATCTATGGCCTCTCTCACTAAAGGTATAAGCTCTTCTAACAAGTCTCTGGAAGGGGTGTGGTGGTGTGGTGTGGTCTGGTGGGTGGGTGGGATAGGAGGGGATGTGAGATGGTTTTCTGGATGTTTAGATGCTTAAGTGAATGTGGGATTCGCTAAATATGGCAAGTGTAGTTTGGTAGATGCAGTGTATATTTCATTGGAACCCAAGCACCACCCTCTTACTTGAAAGCCAGATGATTGACATGTCCCATGGCGAACACTGCTGCCTCCCTCAACTCTGCCACTTCACACTTGAGGTAGGTGATCAGTGACTTGAAATATTCCTTTACTGTCGATGTCTTTTGACCCCCCTCGTCTGACCCCTGCATGCTGTGTGTGTGTATTTGTGTATGTTTATGTGTGTGATTGTGTACTTTTAAGTTTGTCTTTCTCCTCTTAAACCATACCACCCCTCAAACCCAACGTCAGGAGAGAGACACCTGGCCTCCATGTTAGCATGCAAACTGTTGGCCATGGTGCAGCCCATGCAGGCGTAGTTCTTCCACAAGTTCATGTGCATCTCACGTTCATTTGGAGCTTTTTTGCTGCGGAGAAGTGATGACGATCTGTCGCTCAGTATGGTTCTGCGGTGGTGTGGTGTGTGGTAATGATTGGCTGGTGGTGGTGTGGTGTGTGGTGATGATTGGCTGGCGGTGGTTAAGCGTTGAAAGTATTTTGACAGAGAATGAAATAATCGATGCATGATCTCAAAAAAGATGAATCGACAGACAGGGGGTCGATTTGAGGAAGAAGGATTTGGAGTCTGTTGTAGAGGTAGGTCCATGAGACCTGCATTACGGAGGGACACGACCCTGACACAAAGTCTCTGTGCATGAAAATCACTATAGATTGAATCCAGGGATCAAAGCTAAGAGGGTCGTAAGGAGTGAGAGGATGGGTGGATTCAGAGGGGGCCATTATTGTGGGTGTTCCTGGCGATTCCACCATGCTGTTAAACATGTTGCCTGTAGGGGAGAAGATGAGGTGAAGATGTGGTGGGGTATTTAATAAAATGGTTTTTGAGGGAGTTGGGTGAAATGGGACTGAAGTTGAAGCATGATTTCAAAACATTGAGATTTTGAAACTATTGGGAACAAGAAGACACATACAAAGAATCTAAGAGATTCCAACTTCTGGATTATATATTTTGATGGATGCTACATGAGTTCAAACCAAAAAGCTTTCTAATCTTTTAATTTTTCGAAAATATGCATAAAAATGAGTACAGACCAGATGTCCAAATGATGGAGGTGCGATCAGCAAGCCACTGGAAGTCCACAGGGTAGCAGGAAAGTGCTGTGTTCTGGGGGATGGGGAGGTGCATCATTCAAATGGGAAAATTATTAGTGAATATGAAAACTCAATTATTTCTTATAAAAACTAATATAACTGCAATTTTTCAGCACTTTAAGGTTTTGAAATTAATTCAAAACTGAGTTGAAACAAAAAGCACAAAGATGAAACTCCCAAACCCTTTCCTGCACAGGTAGATGCACCAGCACCCTCTCGATTATAAGGCCACATGATCTGTCCATGGCATCCAACACACATTCCTCCCCGTCCTGAAACCAACATTGTGATTATCAAGGGTGTTTCATGGAAGAGATTGAGTGATAATGAGTGATGTAAGGAAATAAAAAGTTTAAATATTTGTTCTCTAGAGTAGCAAGCTTCATACACAATTTAATCTTCAATTTTTCTCGTCTATTTCATTGCAAGAAACTAAGATTCATGCAACTCACCACATGTCACCTCACCTCAGTTCACCACACTCTACCCTACACCACCTCACATCTCATCAAACCTCACCACCTTGGACAGATTGAGAACTCCAAAGAGATTCCTGACTTCCTTGAGAGTTATGATGGCTAGTTTTCTGATAGTGGGCTTGCATGAACACAATAACACTAAAGCGAGACTCTCAACCAGGTGCAAAGTGCACATACTCTTCTCATCTGGTATAACTTTGTTTGGGTTGACATTTTGTTGTTGTGGGTGGCCATATTGTTGGTGTTTGTGGGGTGAGTTTATATCCAACAACCCCACTCTTTTTCCCCCCTCCTTGCTCCTTTGTTCCCCCGGCTTATTTACCACCTCCCCATTCATCGACGCTTTCCATTGGTTAAGAAGGGATATGAGTCTGCGCAGGCATTGGTCAGTCAACTGGGGGGAAGAATCTGGTACTTCCTTCAACACAAACTGTGTGAAACCTGTGGTGGGTAACTTTGTGACATCATGCACGTGAAAGATTCGAGTGAGTCAATTGGTTATGGTGACCAAACTACTAAGATCTCCTTAGAAGCAAACTTACAAAGGCACACAAGGAAAAGCAGTCGAGAGCAGTCACATACACACAAAAACACAGACACAGACAAAAACACAGAGGCAGACCATTAAGAACATCGAGTCTCCAGTCAGGAAGGTCAGTGGAGATGTTTTGAAGAGACTGGAAGGCCATCCTTGAGATGATGCAGTAAAGTTATTTAGTGTGGTGTAGTGACGTGGGGAGGTGTAATAAATTGGGTGTGATGTGGTGAGGTGTAATAAATTGGGTGTGATGTGGTGAGATATGATGTGGTGGGTGGGTGTGAATTGGTCTGTTGTCTGGTGGTTATCATTATACGACTGATATTATTCTCAATGTAGGAAATCAAAATTATGAACACGTCATTGTTCTCAAAGTATTATTCAACTAATTTTCTACTATCACCACATCACAATTAATTACCATAAGTCCCAGACCTCTCTACCACCCACCTTCTCAACCCACCACCACCACCCACCTTTCACTCCACACCACCCACCCACCTTCCCAGCTCATCATCCACATGCAAGGTGAGTCTACACAGCATACTGATGAGTTGTTGACTGGTCATGCCTTCAGGCAAGATCCGAGGTAGAGCTGCCATGCAAGTTCTGAACAAGTCTATCTTCGACTTCCTTTCGCCACTGGTAAGTGAGTGGGTTTATTTTTTTGTATTTTGATGTATCTTAGAGGGTTCTTGAAGCGTTGAAATGTGTCAATCTTTCGAACTAGAAACTACAACGGGAAAACAGTGCAATAAAAACAGGAGTATGTTATCAGCCAACCATCTTCCTAGAATTTGTGGTTGAACATGTACGAATGTCAACAAGGACACCAGGACACTACATGTGCTTGTGGCACAATCAACCACTGAATTCACATGTGAGGCAGAAGGGTGTGGCAAAACTTGCAAAAGCAAAGCAGGTCTGGCGATACATAAGAAAAGAATGCACAAGATGATGCAAACACTAATAGAAATAGCATGCCGAGGAATTTTCAACCAAGAAGCGACCTGGAAGAACTTGTAATGGAAAAGAGGTGGATGGCAAACCGTTCAAATGTGGAGTGTGTGGGCTCTGGAAAAACAAGGCAAATCGAGCTAGACACGTGAGGACACATAACATTGCACCAGTACACGACAACACAACTACACCAGCAAGAACATATAAGACAAGACAAAACAATACAAAAACTGTCAGCGTATACTGTCAGCCACGAACATGGCTAGACATATACGCATAATGTCGATAATCCTCCCGAAGTCAGGTCTCTCATGCTTCTTAATGATGCGAAAAAGGAGCAGCAAGACTAAAAAATAATGATAAAGACGATGATGATACCTGAGAATATTTTCTGCTTCCCTGTTCAGGTTCTCACTTTTGATCAGCAACATGGGCTTGCCCACCTGAGAGGGGCATAGATCAGTAAGGTGAGAAGTCATGTGAACATGAGGTGGTAGTAGATTAAACTTCCAAGAAACTCCATCAAATCACACCCACCTTTACCATACCACACCCACTTCTGCCATATCACACCTACCTCTGTCATACCACATCCACCTCTGCCATATCACACCCACCTCTGCCATACCACACCCACTTCTGCCATATCACACCCACCTCTGCCATACCACATCCACCTGAGAATCGAGAAACTTGAGAATTCCATCAAAGGCCTTCTTGACATGTCCATAGTAGGAGTGAAGGCCGATCACTTGGGCTGTTTGGTCGTTGAGGTAGTGGTTGATGAAAACTTTCTTGGCACGAAGGGTGCATCCTGAGGGCATGAGTGCCATGGTCTGGGGCATGGGGGGCTCTATTTCACGCTGTTGTAGGCCGTCTGCAATGATCAAGAAGGCTCTCAAACCGATGCACATGCGCTGAAGGGGGTGAGAGAAGAAGGGTGATAAGTAAAAGATAAAAATGGAAATTTTATGATTGAAAAAAAACAAGAAACAGTGAGACTTCAGGAGCATAGTAGGTCTTGGTGTTCTTGCCGACTCCCAACAAGTCGAAGATGATCTCTTTCATGGCAAAGTCCAGTCTCTCCTGTAGGAGGAGTTATGTGGTGGTGAGAGAGGGCATAAGGTGGCGTGGGGTTATGTGGTGGGGTGGGGGTGTCATATGGTGGTGCATGGAAACAATATGACAAAAAAATAACTTTGAATACAAACGATGAGAATAAATAAAACAAAAATCTTCATGAAAAAAAAGCAAAAACACCTCACCTGAGCGATAAATTGGATGATCTTGACGAAGATGTTGAGAGGGGCATCTTTGGGTACGATGATCCTAGAACCCTTTGGAAACAAACTACCTGTATTCATATTGTCAAAAATTTCAATATATATTTTTTATATCGTTTTTGTGTTGCTTCTTTTATATCTATTTTTATTTTTGTTGGGAGGCAATCCTTTAAGTATAGCATCCAATTTATAAATCTTCTCCATTGCACACGTCCCCACTATGGCACACTCTCACCATGGCACACACCCCCACTATGGCAGACCCCGCCCACCATGGCACATCCCGCCTACCATGGCACATCCCGCCTACCATGGCACACCCCGCCCACCAATGATGCTTTGAAGTCTACTGGTAGTTGCACTGTTGCTCTCACACTTGACTCTGATCATGTACACCCTGTCGGCATTTCACATATATAAATAAATAGTATCTATCCATCTACTAAATCATCTATTCGTCACCCATCCCCTATCCCACCCACCACAGTAGTCGATATAAGGACTCAAGGGCCACTCTGGCAGTAGTGACGTCACGATCTTTCAACCTGGACAAGCATTGCGTCAAAAACCCTGACCAATTAGAAAGAAAAAACTGCTTCTGTGACACACATAACAAACACGTGACTAGTGGAAACAGGGCCTGTGAGTTGTGATATCTTATAAATTAATCATCACCATCATCTCCTCAATATGCAATCCCATTTCTCACACTATTATCAACCCCCCATCACCCCTACCATCCTTCCATTCTCCCCCTCTAACCAGAGTATGCCTCTTCTTCATGGACAAATCCATGGTGGGAACATATAACGTTTCAACTAGGGTTTTGAGCACTGGAACATTCACTTCGTTCTTTACCACCTGGTGATGATGATGATGGTGATGGTAGTGAAGATGGTGATGATGATGATGGTAGTGAAGATGGTGATGATGATGGTAGTGAAGATGGTGATGATGATGGTGGAAGTGGTAGTGAGGATGATGATGATGATGATGGTAGTGAAGAAGGTGAGGGTGGTAGTGAAGATGGTGATGGTGATGAGGATGATGATGATGGTGGTTAGGATAATAATGGTGGTACGAAAAAATAATGAATGAACAGACAGCAGCGACAGGAAGTAGGATCTCAACAAAGAGGCCAGCCAAGGAGTGCTTCACTTCCTTTTCCTTCTCCTTCATCTCCAGGAAGTACAAAGCAAGTTCCTGCAGAAACTGGATGCATGCCTGGAAGTCCTCAATCGGGTGCATCTGTTGAAGTGGTGTGTGTGTGTGTTTGTGTGTGTGTATGTGTGTGTGTGTGTGTTTGTGTGTTTGTATGTGTGTGTGTGTGTGTGTGTGTGTGTGTGTGTGTGTTTGTGTGTGTGTGTGTGTGTGTGTGTGTGTGTGTGTGTGTGTGTGTGTGTGTGTGTGTGTGTGTGTGGTGTTGGTGTGTGTGTGTGGTGTGTGACAGATGGTCTGGGTGAAGTTTTGGATGTTTTTGTGGTACTAATTATTTCATTTCCATATTTTTTCATCAATCTAACATTTGAACATCACTACAGCCATCAACACCATCCTCATCATCATTATCAGCACAGTAATGATGACAACTGCGCTGCTATCGTACAATCTTTCAACTCTTTCTTTCTTGAGAAAGTTGAAAGAGCCCATATAGAATCTCGTTTGAATAATTATAAATTAACAAGTGTAAATAATTCATTTAGATCAAACTCAAACTCTATAATAAGTTGCTTTGATGCAATCACTCCATCTGATGTCGTGAAAATTATGAAAAAGTCATGTAAAAGAACCCCTCCACTTGACCCCTTTCCACACCAAGTTTTCAACCATTGTACCAAACCACTTTCTACACTAATAGCCAAACTAATAAACATGTCTTTTCAAGAAGGACATTTTCCGAGCATCTACAAAACGGCCCAAATCACCCCACTCCTCAAAAAACCCAACCTGTTCTAGAGCATTTTAGACCAATATCAAACTTATCTACAATTTCTAAAATAGTCGAAAAAGCTATCCTAATACAACTTAGATCCCACATCACTAACAATCACAACTTTCCAAGCTTCCAATCTGCTTATCGCTCTAATCATTCAACCGAGACCGCACTTCTTCACGTTCTCGATGAAGTTTACGTAGGCTGCGACAATAAAAAAGCTTCTATCCTAACATCACTTGACTTATCTGCAGCATTTGACACCATCGATCACAGAATTTTACTTGAGCGCCTTAGTCGTGAGTTTGGGATTGAAAGTCTAGCATTCAAATGGTTAGTCATATCTCACCGAGAGAAAGCAGCTTGTAAAACTTGGCACTCATAGTTCTTTTACGGTTACCATTGAACATGGTGTTCCACAAAGATCCGTTCTTGGACCACTCTTCTTCACCACTTACTTATCCCCCATTTCCAGCATTTTCAATAATTTCAACTTAACACATCACCAATATGCAGATGAGATACAAATCCGAATAAAAATAAACCCCCATAACCTTTCAAACTCCATTTCCACTTTCACTGACTGCTTCAAAATGGTTGAAAGATGGTTTTTACTGAAAAAACTTCAACTCAATATCTCTAAAACTGAAGTCATAAAAATTGGCACTCCACAACAACTGAATAAATTTTCATCTCTTTCATCTATCAATTTTGGTTCCACTTCAATCGACCTCATCAAAAAATTAAATCCTCGGAATCACTATTGATGAGAAATTATCATTCGACTACCACATTACAACTGTCATTCGTTCTCGTAATCATCATCTTCGAGCTTTATCTCACATAAGTCAATTCTTCACCAATGATGTGGCTTCAACACTGGCTCGTTGTTTGGTTTTTAACAGACTTAATTATTGTAATTCTCTTCTATACAATATTACTAAACATCAACAAGAACGACTTCAACGAATAATGAACAAACCTGCCAGCATATCATTGTACATAAACACACCGCATCACTACCTTCATCACTCATCTAATAACTATCTCTCCCAACTTCAATGGCTTCCAGTTTACAACAGAATAATTTTTGAAATAGCATTAATAACTTATACCACATCCATTCCAGGCTATTTATCCAACCTCATCCAGAACAGACCCAACTCGAGGTTGCTTCGATCATCATCTGCCACACTCCTCCTAAAAAATAGTACCACTAATAAAATATCCGAATGAGGTTCAGACATGCGTCTCCTGCTGTCGGGAACTTTCTACCACCCTACATAAGAAACTCACCATCATTAGCCACCTTCAAGTCTCATCTCAAAACATACCTCTAGACTATTTTACAACAATATTTGACACGGGGGCGCCTCAGTTGCTTTCCTTGGCGCTATATAAATTGTCATTGTTATTATTATCATCATCATCATCATTATCATCACCACCTTGACTCTGAAGAACTTAAGTCCCATAAGTAGACTAATGATACATTGAGAAGTTGTCTGTGGTGGTTATGATGATGATCATTAGATAATTGTTATGAGCACTAATTATTTTATCATTATGAATTAAATGAGTGCTAATGATTAACATTTATTTTTGTCACAAAAATAAAATTTGAAGAATAAAAAAAACTGAGCATCAAAATATTTAACCCCCGCCACCTTTCTCCCCTCCCTTACCCTCACTCCCACTTCTCTCTTACCCTCACTCCCACTCTTCACATCCCTGACTTCCACCCCTCCTTCTCACCTGTGTCTGCTCCTTGTTTTTCAACTCCCTCAACTCATGAGAGAACCTCTTTCTCACTGCAGTAAACCTGGAGAAAAGGACGTCATTGCTATCATTAGAAGTTGTAGTAGCCCCACCACGCTAATTCACATATCATTATAAATATCCAAACCACGACCCTCCAAAGCACCCCCTCACACCACCCCTTCAACAACCTGGATTGAGCTAGCACTCCTATAACTTCAGCAAAAAGATCAGCTATGATTCCCACGTTTTGTGCATTCCTACTAAGTTGGGCACTGTCGTGGTGAGGAGAGGAGGGTTTGTGTGGGTGGTCATGTATGGTGAGAGAAGGATGGTTTGTGTGGGTGGTCATGTATGGTGAAGAGAGAAGGGTTTGTGTGGATGGTTATGTATGGTGAAGGGAGGATGGTTTGTGTGGGTGGTCAGATTTGGTGCTATTTAATGCTTGCAATAATTATATTTGGAGTTGGTGTCAGCATTATAATGATCTCCATTTATATTTATAAGACATAAGCTGAACGATGAAGATGTTACTATCATTTTTAGGTTTGTCTATCATATCTACACAGCTCTCTATATCACCTATTTCCCCCACCAACACCCACCTATTTCTATCACCAACCCCCACCTATCTCTCTCACAACACCACCCACCTCTCCTTGAACTTGAAATGTCTGAAGGCGTGACTTATGATATGATTCACCAACTCATCATGACCAGGATGGTATGGCAGCTGCGTTTGGGTTTATTTTTGCTCTTATTTATATTATTATAGAAACAAACACTGGTTTATTGAGAAACTTAATACACGAAGCTTTTCGTAAGAGTATCTTACATTATCAACTACACTAGATAATGTAAGATACTCTTACGAAAAGCTTCGTGTATTAAGTTCCTCAATAAACCAGTGTTTGTTTCTATTATATAGATTTCCCGCTATTTTACGTCTACATTATTTACATTAATATAAAATTATTATCATTATTAATATTATTGTTAGAGGCATGGTTACCTGTTTGAGTATCTCAATGAGGGCTAGAGCATATATGAAGTCCACTGCCAACTGTTGTTGTCATTGTTACTAGTGTTAGTAATATTCTTATCATTATTAAATTCGTCTCATTGTTATCATGGTTATTAAATTGTTATGTGGTGGCACAAAAGGGTACTTTCACGCACATCTCTCTTCTCACACAAGTACTCCTTCTCCCTGCAATAAATGTTCCTTGTCAGTCCACATCACCATTACCAAACTATAATATAATAACAATACTGATATCAATAATAATATTATATCGTCGCCAATAATATCACATCATCAATGTCACCACCTTTACTCACGAAATTAAAATAGACTTAACTCTAAGAGTATCATTATCATCATTAAATATAATTATCTGCATAAATCATCACCCTTAGACCTTACTAAAATTATCATCATAAATTGGACACCCACCCTTTGCACCGACTCCCCCTCCGATAGAGGCAGTTTCCAGCTTCATCAATAGGGTTTTGCCGGTCATACCATCCAAAAAGGTTTCTGAGAAGAGAGGGCAGACTGTTCTCACTTAGAGTGTGCATGGTGTCCAATAACTGGAATGATGATGGGTGGGTGTGGTGAGAGTGGGTGGATGTGGTGAGTGTAAGGGTGGTGGTGTAGAAATTATTGTGGTAGTCAGATGGGGTAGTGTAAAAAACTTTTAAAATGGCTGAATTTCAACTGATTTGATGTGATAAAAGAATAGTATAAATAATTTTATTCTCAATACCATTTCACATTATTATGATTATTAAAACCAAATGATTATATGGTATGGACCTGGTCAAAAACAGGATCTTCCCCTCGTTGCAGCAGTTTCGATAGTGGTTTGTCTTTGTTCTGAGATGATGTTGTGTGTGATAATTACCTTTTGGTCAAATGTTGGTGTGGAAATATGATTAAAATGATATGAACAATAAACCATGAATGTCTTATACAAGAAAAAATTGAAACTAATGAAACCCGAGCACCAACCCCCAACTCACAGGTCCCTCAAGAGCCAAGTTGATTTTCTTCTCGGCAAGCACTGTGAGCTCTGCAAAGAGGGACTGCATGATGAAGATTCCAGGAGGAAGGTGAGTGCTGATGTGCATTGAGTCTGGAAATAATGCCCTTTCTCTCACCACACCCCATGGCAGACGAGAAGGCAATGTGGAGCACTTTGATGAGTCAGTGCCATGATTGTTTGATGAACTCATTTTGAAGTGGTTTTTTTTGAGATGAACTAAATCAGTTTCTCAGATTTAAAAGTCCTAAACTTAAAACTTAATTATATGATACTTTTGGTTGATGTAAAATTGAATAATATTCAAGAAATATTTGTTAAACATCAAGAATTATGAAGTTTTTCAAATAAATAGAAAAAATTTTCGGCTTAATTTCAATATTCAAATACACAAAGTTTTTTCAATGTTTCATATGATTACAAGGTAGGAGTCCTTAAAAATCATATTAGCCCGTAATATTCTTTAAAGTTTAATTATGGTAAATTATCCAGTTCTAATTGTATTGAGATGAAGATTAAATTTTAAGTACTCATTTCAGAAAAATTCAAGTTTAACTTAGAAAAGAAATATGAAAATTATACAAAACGCTAATATCTAAAATATTTTTAAAGTTTACTTTTAATTTTGCTGTAAATTCAAAATTATTTTATTATGTATAAAGTTGAAGAATTAACTCTTTTGTTGTTAGAAAATAACAATTTATATAAAAATTTCAGTTTTGAAAATATTTCGATCAATCAAGTTATAAATTGTGATTCATATAAAGCACTTGTATTTGATCAAAAGTTCACTATATTAAATAAATTATTTGATCAAGAAGAGCTTGTAGAAACATTCAGTCATGAATCCAAAGAAAACATTCGAAATTTTTCAAACTTCATTCTAGAAAATTGTACTGTGCCACAGTTTCAAAAACTTGAATTCAGTAGTTGTGATGATGTAGACTTTGAAGAAAGCATACAAAAATCTTGTATTACATTGAGTTTTTTGAGCAAGATTTTAAGTTTAGAAAATGCAAACTACAAAGCCAGGCTCTCATCATACGAGCCTATATTCAATGCATGCATCATCATTGCTTATGAACACTCTTCACCCAAACGTTGGACCTCTGCTCAAACACATGCTTCCTCACAACAACTTCTTCTTCGTCTGCATTTTTTATTGAACACTGTAGACACCTACCTTCTACAAACATCCAGTCATCATGATTATGTTTACGAGGACATTTTGTTTGCCATGAAGGATCGCATGACACAAAAGAATTGGAAACTTAGTCCTTCTTACCCTGTGGTGTTCTGTAAGTTGTTGTTGAACATCAAATCCAACCTTAACCTAGAGTTTTTTCTCCCACTTACCCTTATGATGGTCGGGGATTTTGAACTTCATTACAAGTTGTCAGGTTTTGATTGTCTGCATCATCTTTTGACTCATGCCTACAAATCACACATTCTGATGTTGAACAGAGTCGAGGTGGTCTTGGATCTGCTCCTCAAACAGCTGCATGAGCAGGATGATCAAGTGATGAGGAAGGTCTTTGAGTGTCTCTTCAAAGTCTTTCCCTTGGTTGAGAAAAGGCATGCATCTGAATGCTTGGGGGAGAGGACGAGGGTGGATGAGACTTACGAGATTTATCTTCAGAGCATGAACCTCCAAAACAAGCTGTCTCTGCAACGAATCTACAGTGAACACCTCCCCTCTTTCATCTCACACCTCGGCATTGGAGCAGCCAAGCACATGACATCCACATTAAAAATCATAAAAGTGTACATGGATCATTATGACCCCCCTGGGGAGGGGATGCGACTATCCATGCTGCAAGCCTTGCATCTGCTGATGGAAAAGGTGCCGATGAGGGTGACTCATCATGGCTTGGAGATTATGGAGGTTCTGATCAAGCTCCTCCATGCCATCTCCCACCACAACTACCACGCCAGCCCTATTGCTCACATCTCCATAATGAAACTGATTCGTCACTGTTTCGTCCTTCTGCACTCCAGATGCCCTTCTCAAGTTACTGGGTGTCTTGATGCGGTGCTACTAATCGACACCTACAGCAAAACTTTTAAAAGTGAACTTCAATCTATTTACTCTCTTCTCTCTTCTTCATGACGTCTCTTATTATAAATAAACTAATTTATGATTGTTTTACGCTTTTGTAAATATGATTTCGATACTTTTTCATTAAATTATCATGTTTGCATCCTATAATACTTTATCAACGCCATTCTTATCATAAGACCTCGACAAGCACCCAAAACAGCAGACAAGTATTACAATGCATATAATGGCATTTGGTTTTGTAAGTTTCATTTGAATATCGCTTTCAAAAAAACAAGATGTGTCTGAAAATTTGGAAATATTCAAGCACTGATGTCTGACAAAATGCCGCAGTTCTAGCTTGGCCAAAAAACGTATCATGATACAAGCAAATTATATGATAATGAATACAACTGAATTTTGAATCTTACACTGGATACACATCAAATGCCTCAAACACCACGGTAAAATACCCAAAATGGAGGCTCATGAGGTACTACGTTAGCAACTGCGCATAAATAGCCTCAAATGTCATTTGAATATTTCCTCTGTCCGATTGCATGACTCATGTTTTCGTCAGAATTTCAAGCTTATTTTTAGTTTTAATTATGTATGTTATAATTAGATTTAAAATAATTTTTTTTGAATAAATGAATTTTTAATTCACATTCCAAACGATATCCACCTTGGTGAAGCCACACAAGCTTTTAATGAAACAAAATTAAATTTATGAAAAGAAAAAACAAAATATTCTCAAATATAGCATTTAAATTTTAAGCTGAGTGTTGAAACACATGTGGTTGTGTGTAGGTGTATCACATGTGTTGAGGAAACGCATGTGGAGATAGCACTGAGTCAATATCAAGGAAAGCCAAGACTGCTAGCCATAAAAACAGCAGCACTGACCTCACTTGAAACTCACTTCAGTGTGTGTCTGTGTTTGCATGTCTGTCTTCAAATTTTTCTTTCCCTCTCGATGTCTCGTTAGATAATTCATTTCTTCTGCAGCACTGATATTTTGCATGAAGTCCTCCACCTCTTTCTGAAGCTCCTCCATCCTTCCAAATTTCTGACACCAGCTCCTTCTTCCATGTATTCCCATCTTTTTTTTAAAAAATTGTCCACGTGCTTCTCGACATCTGATTGGACAGCGTATTGTGACGTCATCAATCTTTCTGTGTCATCGCTGATGTTGGCAGAGTGTACGTTTGTGTTCGAGAGGGTGATGGTGTGGTCACGTGATGTTCCAAAGTCTTCTTATATATGCTTCTTTGTTCGCGTGTGTGTCTCGTTGCACGCCTTATATATATATATTTATATATATATATATATATATATATATATATATATATATATATATATATGTGTGTGTGTGTGTGTGTGTGTGTGTGTGTGTGTTCTAGACAGACGGTGTTCGATCGATAAAGTTGCTGTCTTCTTTGTTTCTTTGTTACTCATTCGTCCTTATTCATCACATAAAATTTAATTCGATTCAAAATAGCTGGCAATGGCGTGATATCACCATGGGAACGAGATTTGCACCCACTGCCACATGAAGAGGCACACTTGAGAGGGCAGCTTGATGCTGAGTCTTTTTTGGATTCTAAACAAAATGTTGCTTTGATTTAATTGAGTGCTCAAAAAGTTTCAAAATATGATTTCAAATTTTGATACAAAAAAATGTCAAAAAAGCATGCACAACTCTATCAGCAGTTGTCAGAAGGGTGAAGTTTTGAACGAAGAAAATCAAAAATAGGAATAAAAACATTTTAAATCAAAATTATTTATATTAAAATTATATTTATGAGTTTCAATTTACCAGACATCTTCATGCTTTTGCAGTCTCTTCTTCCACCCACCACCACCAACCTTGCCACCCGCCCACCACTAACCTCACCACCACTTTTACCCACACGACGTCCCCAATCAACTGACAACCACCCAAGCAAGAACAGAAGGCAAATGCTTTTGAAGCATCTCTTATATATATCCCCTCTCACCACATCAACATCCCCCCTCCCTCTCCCTCCCTCTCTCTCTCTCTTTCTCTCTTTGTCTCAGCATCACAGCAATCAGGATGCTGTACGCCTTTGTGCACTTGTGTGCGTGTGTGTGCCACATTTGCGACTTGTGTGTGCGCGTGCGTGTGCTACATTTGCGACTTGTGCGAGCGTGTGTGTGTCTGAAAGAAAATTTTTTTGTTATGGTCCTTATTGAGACAATTTGTTAAAAATTTTTTTTTTTGAGATGTATGATTTCAAATGTGTCGCATTTTTTGTGTGCTAATGAGCTTACAAATGTACGTGCACGCAATGGTCTTAAGGATGTGTGTTTTATAGCTTTGTATGTATCTAGGTTAAAACATCGATCGAGAAGAGAGAAGAAGTTGATGAGGATCAAAAACAAAATGATGGTGGTGATGATGATGGTGATGGTGATGGTGGTGATGATGATGATGATGATGATGTTGATGATGAGAGTGTTGAAGATGATGATGATGGTGATCATCAAGATCATCATCATCATCATGACGGTAGTAGGATAAAGCGGAAGAACAGGAGAGGGTTGCTGCGAAACTAGGCTGCTTTAGGGAGCTGCATTGTCCTGGAATGTGTGTGTGTGTGTGTGTGTGTTGTGTGTGTGTGTGTGTGTGTGTGTGTGTGTGTGTGTGTGTGTGTGTGTGTGTGTGTGTGTGTGTGTGTGTGTGTGTGTGTGCGTGTGTGTATGTGTTGGGAAGAAAATGTTTGTACATCCAGTAACGCTTTTCAAAACGTGTGTGTGTGCGTGAGTGTTCCAAATCCTACATAGTTGTACGTTTCGTGCAAGCTGTTGTTTGTGTCTTTTGGTCTGCTTCTTCCGGTGTCCGCCATTTTGTACCAATTCAGCTTCAAATATTCTTCCTAATAAAATAAAGCTAATAATAATTTGAAATTATTAAAATAATTATCAACGTCATCAAATTATTATCAACGTCATCAAATTATTATCAACGTCATCAAATTATTATCAACGTCATCAAATTATTATCAACGTCATCAAATTATTATCAACGTCATCAAATTATTATCAACGTCATCAAATTATTATCAACGTCATCAAATTATTATCAACGTCATCAAATTATTATCAACATCATCAAATCATTATCAACGTCATCAAATTATTATCAACGTCATCAAATTATTAATACGTCATCAAATATTATCAACGTCATCAAATTATTATCAACGTCATCAAATTATTATCAACGTCATCAAATGTTATCAACGTCATCAAATCATTATCAACTTCATCAAATTATTATCAACGTCATCAAATTATTATCAACGTCATCAAATTATTAATACGTCATCAAATATTATCAACGTCATCAAATCATTATCAACTTCATCAAATTATTATCAACGTCATTAAATCCTTATCAACGTCATCAAATTATTATCAACGTCATCAAATATTATCAATGTCATTAACTTATTATCAATATCAGTCTCATAATTTTTTCGTCAAATCAATCTGAATTATATTTGAGAAGGTTGTCATTATAGGAGGCAATTGAATTTGATGACCTGGGTCATATTATAAAGTAAACATGAGATCTTCCACACAACTTTGCAGTTCAAATTATTTTTACTACCAAACTTCCATTTTGAAACAAAATATAGTCGAAAAATAAATCAGAGTCAATTGTTGATCTGCTTCTTACCCTTCTTTCTGACAGCTGCCAGCATTCTTAGTTTCACTAGGTCTCCTCTGTTGTTCAGCGGGATTTTCATACATTTAAAGTCGCTTTTTAGCACTGAAGCCAAGGTGGTTTTTTGTCTTCCTTTTGTGGGTATGTATGGTGCGTCGAAATACTTCTTCATGGCTTTTTGGGCAGGAGTGCTCAAATCAAGTCTTAATATAGGGCCTAGTAAAGTTAGTCTTTTGAGTCTTATAGTCTTGCTCAATTCTTGTTGTTTTGTTGCAAGATATAGATCTTCGTTGGTTATTTTTTCCGATCAGAATACACCGAGTACTCTGCGGAGAAGACGCCTATGGAATGAATTAAGTCGATCTTCGATGGTTTTAGACAAGATCCATGTGTCACAGTTGTAGAGTAGTATTGGCGCGATGTATGCGTTAAACATCCTTAGTTTTTTCGGTTTGCCATTTTTATTTGTTATCCAGAGTTTCTACATTTTGTTCATTGCACTTGGGGTCAGAGCCTTTCTGTGGGTTATTTCCGTAGCCATCGATAGGTGTGTACCAAGCTTTTTGTAGATATTGTGTCTGGGTTTGTGGGACTTAGTGTTGTTATTTCTGTTTTATTGGTATTAACTTTGAGGTTGAAAATGTGCATTGTGTTGGTTATTGATGTTAGGTTTGGTACTTCTTCAGTAAGGAAGACAATATCGTCGGCATATGTTATTTCTTTGTTGGACATGTTGTGGCAAGCTTTGATATTGCTTTTCTGAGGTATATGCAGAATAAAATTTGACTTGGACTGTCACCTTGAGGAGCGCCTATTGTTGTATTGAAAGAAGTGGTGTTATGGTTTTTTATTTTTAAAAAGGTGTCAGATAGGAGATACTTTATTAGTGTAATGTCATCTGAAGGTAAAAACTTTATACATATGTCGAGTAATAATGGTCTATCTAGGGCGTCAAAGGCAGATGCTACATCTATGCCTGTTACTGTATGATTTTTCTTTGTTTTGTATACGGTCGCCATGTTGAAACAGTGAGTCCATATGATGTCCGCTGTTGACCTAGCTTTTATGAAAGCCGATTGAGTAGGGACAATAAACTCTTCTGCTGCTTTGCGAATTCTGTTGAGAGTGATATTGGATAGAATTTTTCTTAATATGGGCACTATGCAGATAGGTCTGATATTTTCTAGTTTTGATGTTTTATTTAGTTTAGCTATGGGTAGTAGTATGGCTGAGTTGACTCCGATGTCTTCTCTCAAGGTGATGGCACGTTTGAACTCTTCTGCTATGGTCATTGATGCACTTTTACATGCATGTTTCAGAAGTTCTGCCATCACTCTTGACACTTTTCAATTTTTTCATTGAATCTACAACTTCTTGATTTTTTATGGTTCAAATTATTCTTTTAAATAAATTCTGATGAGTTTAAGTTGCATTTTGTACACTTTTCATCATAGTTTATGTTTTAAATCCCCTCGAAAAGTTGATGCTTCTTTGTTTTTGATATTGGATTAAGTTTCAATGAAGGAACTTCATTTCAATATAAAAATTCAAAACTATTGTTTCCAGCATCTAAAAATTAATTGTCAAATTGAAATTCTCAAAGTTTATTTTGAAAGTGAGATTGGAGTACGGACTGTACATTTTCTGCCTGTATTTGCCCCTCTTCAGCTTGTGTGCCACATTTCACACTCTCAAATCTTTGTCGAGAAAACTTTTCATATTATAAAACTTATGTACCATATGGCTTATTTGGTAGACTGTTGGACAGTGGATCTAAAAACAGCAGGTCCGATTCCTACTCTGCCACCCAGTGCACCTCTTTGACAGAAACAAGTCTCAGTTACAATTTTTACACCACCATGCACGCCCCACACCATTATGCATGTCTCATTTCTGCACCCCTCCTTGATGCAAATGTTCTCGGAGGATGTGGTTGATGGTTGTGCCCTTTGAGTCAAACATGGAGACGATTGTAACTAGAGTTGTGTCATTTGATGCTTGTATTAAGAAAGCTAGCTGAGAGCAAACAAATATATGAACAAACAAGCAAGCAGACATATTTACAAACAAGCAAGCAGACATATGAACAAACAAACAAGCAGACATATGGACAAACAAGCAAGCAGACATATCTAAAAGGAAAAGATACCCAAAAAAATAACAAAAAAAGAAACGAAACACACACACACACACACACACACACACACACACACACACACACACACACACACACACACACACACACACACACACACACACACACACACACACACACACACACACACACACACACACACACACACACACACACACCACGAAACAAAGACGTCACGAGTTACTCATCTTACGTGGTGAGTCATTGCTTGAGCAATGTCCTTTTTATTTTTTGATTATTTCTTTTATTTTTTGATTATTTCTTTTATTTTTTGATTATTTCTTTTATTTTTTGATTATTCTTTTTATTAGATTTAATTATTTTCACTTTTTTTTAATATTACCTGCATTTCCATTTTGAGGCTGTCTTATATGTTCCTACCTCGCCAGCTGTCTCATTTGAGCAAGCTTTGATTAGGACTTTGTTTTGTTTCTCCCATTTATTACTTTGAATCTTCAATTCTTCACTTTCTCTTCATCAACAAAATATATATTCTCTTTACTTCTATGCTCTCAAGCTCCATTGGTGGTGGTGGTGGTAGTGGTGGTGGTGGTGGTGATTGATGATGATGATGATGATGATGATGATGATGATGATGATGATGATGATGATGATGATGATGATTACATAGTTTATTCACCCTGATCATAATTAATACGTGCCTCAATATTATGTTTAAACGTTGTTTTACCTATAATTTAATATTTATTTGTTTTTATTGTTGTTATTATTATTATTCAAAGCTTTGTTATTATTGTATTTTTTACCATTATTTTGTCTATTAGTTTAATCTTATTGCTTTTATCATTTGCAACAGTTAGATGAAACTGATCGGTGAACCAGAAGTGAGGCAAGCATAAATGGAAAGAATAACAAGGATAATTAAATTATATTATTTTTATGAGTTGATAACCATCATAATATCAATAATTACAATTTATTTATGACGCCTCGTTGTTATATTCCATAACAACAAAAACATAATAATTGTGGTGAGGAATATTAAATAGGACAGAGAATTAATTAGGACAATATATATGGTGTCATTAAAATACAAATAGATATAAGATTCTAATAATAACAATAAAATTTGCTAATAACAAAAAAATAATACGGTTTTAATAAAAAAAAAAACAATAATAATAATAATAATAATATTATTATTATTATTATTATTTTTTTATGAAGGATAAGTCACCTCTATGATTCATACTTTGAATCAGCGCCAGGATCCGTTGCCTTTCTAACAATAATAACAATAATAATTATGAGAATAATACTAACAATAATACGAATAATGAAAGAATAATAATAATGAGAATAATAATAATCATCATCATCATGTCCACCGCAGTGGAACGTCTATGACTTTCTTCTTCCAATACTCTCTATCGCTCATAGCTGTTTCTGAATCTTCTTTATCAAGATTAGTATCATCAGTTAGTTGGTTGATAAAATTTCCAGCTGGTCTTCCTCTAGTATTTCCACCACATCTTGGTTTCCATAGTATCAGCAATAATAAAAATAAGCTTATTTTGTTATTGCCAATTTTTTCAAAATCTTTCCATGGCCAGCCATCAAAAGTTGAGACAGGAAGTTAGTGACATTCTGCGGTCCATCTTATGACGTCAGTTTCGAAAACATTAGTTTGAGGTACGGAAACAAGATTCAACAAACAATGGTCATAATGATCCCCAAATGGCAGTAAAATCAAAAGCATGGGATCCTCTTCTAAAAAATAAAAAACCAAAGGATGATACGGAAAAACAAAAAAGAAGATAATCACAATAACTTTAATTACAACCTTTCTTAGAACATTAACTTTTATCTCTTACTTAACTATCTGTGATTATTCCTTTATATATCTGAACAATTCTTACAATAACTCATTGATGAATTATGGTGAGATTGTACTTATCGAAGATTTTAGTTTCTTTAAAACAAAGTATCTCCGAAATTTTCATTTTTCGAAGAATAAAACTCAAAGTTAAATACAATATACTTACGATGTGTCTAAAAGAATACATCCGTTAATTTTGAATATGTACAATTTTCAAATATTTTTATCACTTTAAAAGGTATGATCCATGGGTTTGTTATAGGATCAAGCATTCCTGCAAGAAGGAGGAGCAGGAGTATGATATGGTTGTTGTTCCAGATAATTGAATGTTGAAGATAGTTGAGTGTTAATGATAGTTGAGTGTTGATGATAGATGAGTGTTGGCGAAAATTGAGTGTTGACGATAGTTGAGTGTTGATGATAGTTAAGTGTTGATGATAGTTGAGTGATGACGATAGTTGCGTGTTGATGTTAGTTGAGTGTTGATGAAAGTTGAGTGTTGATGATAGTTGAGTGTTGATGATAGTTAAGTGTTGACGATAGTTGAGTGTTGATATTAGTTGAGTGTTGACGATAGTTGAGTGTTGACAAAAGTTGAGTGTTGATGTTAGTTGAGTGTTGATGTTAGTTGAGTGTTGATGATAGTTGAGTGTTGATGATTTGAGTGTTGAAAATAGTTGAGTGTTGATGATAGTTGAGTGTTGATGATAGTTGAGTGTTGATGATAGTTAAGTGTTGACGATAGTTGAGTGTTGATATTAGTTGAGTGTTGATGTTAGTTGAGTGTTGATGTTAGTTGAGTGTTGATGATAGTTAAGTGTTGATGATAGTTGAGTGTTGACGATAGTTGAGTGCTGATGATAGTTGAGTGTTGATGATAGTTGAGTGTTCTTATTATTGTTCTTATTATTGTTTTTCTTCTTAGCGTCAATGACAGAAGCGACTTTGTTCTTTTGTCGTTCTAACGGTTGCTTAAAAGTGCATGCAAATAATTGAAATAATAAAATAAACTTTTATACGTTAATAAAAATAATACGAAGAAGTGGAATAATAATTTAAAATATTAAGAAAATAAATTATATGTTGTGTATATAAATATTTGGCCCAAATGTGTGCATATAAGTATCAAAAGAACCATGACTTCACCTTCCCTTCTCAAAATGTTCTATTCTTTCAAATAGAAGAAACTGTTGCAACAAATCAGCTCAACCACATCTCCAGCCCTGAACTACCACCCACTGCGTTTGCCAACATCACCACCCACTGCATCTGCTAACATCAGCACCCATTGCATCTGCCAACATCACCACCTACTGCATTTGCCAAAATCACCACCCACCCCATCTGCCAACATCACCACCCATTGCATCTGCCAACATCAGCACCCACTGCATCTGTCAAAATCACCACCCACTGCATCTGCCAACATCACCACCCACTGCATCTGTCAACATCACCACCCACTGCATCTGCCAACATCACCACTCACCCCATCTGCCAACATCACCACCCACTGCATCTGCCAACATCACCACCCACCCATCTGCCAACATCACCACTCACTGCATCTGCCAACATCACCACCCACTGCATCTGCCAACATCATCACCCACTGCATCTGTCAACATCATCACCCACTGCATCTGTCAACATCACCACCCACCCCATCTGCCAACATCACCCCTCACCCCATCTGCCAAAATCAGCACCCACTGCTTCTGCCAACATCACCACCCACCACATCTGCCAACATCAGCACCCACGTACCTCCATCATGCACCTCCTTATTCGAAATATTTGAATTGAAAATAAAATCAATATTCACGAGAAAATTAGAAGATGAACGATGTATGAAAATAGGCTTATGAAAGCGGAAGAGAAGATGAACAAGAAAAACAATAACAACAGCAACAACAAAACCAATATAAAAAAGCGCTTTTATGATTGGCATGCATGGATCGATGCCTCAACAAAGCAGCTTCTTCCACGCAGATCCTCATTCCACATTCCTATCTTTCCAAAATGTCCCAGAGTCTTCGAAACCGTTCCCTGCTCTTTCTAATGCTCTGTATTTTTCTAGAATATTCGAAAAAATTCTAGAATCATTGACACTTTTTTAAAATTAAAGTTTTCTTAGATTTTTCTGAATTCTTCAAGAATTTTCTGGATTATTCTAGATTTTTCTGGATTCTTCTAGAATTTTCTGAATTCTTCTAGAATTTTCTGGATTTTTTAGCAAGGGTAGGGAGGTTGCTAGATTTTTGTATGGAACAATGCCATGTTTTTTACCATTTGTCGCTTGAGAACTTTGGACTGCTGCTGTTGAAGAATGCAAAGAGGAGGAGGAGGAGGAAGAAGAAGAGAAAAAAAATAGTCAAAAAAATTAAAAATACGTTTTTTCAGCATTAAAGAAACATTTTTTGTTGCAAAATATAATGCAGCCACTGTTTGAGATCAAATGAAGTCAACACGGAATGAAGATTCGCAACACTCTGACATCACAATTTTTTCCATATATATCAGTGACTTCTGTGTATTTCAACATCACCACAAGTATTCCTCCTTTATAATCTTATTGTTCACCTCACATCCCTCATCCGAACCATTTTTCTTTTATTTATATCTAAATTGAATTTTTTGTTTTGAACTCTGTTGAAACTAATTTGTTATTTAAATGATATATTGAACGAAAATATGAATTGTAGGGTTGAAACGCATAAAACTATGGTCAAACATTTTTTGAAGGGCATCCAACCACTGCATCTTCGCGCATCAAAAGAAACAAAAAGATATGGATCTACAAATTTTTACGTCATGCTTTATGGTTGAAGCACGTGGGCAGTGGAAAAGGGGATGGTTAAATCGGTGGACAGTTTCAACCGAAGAATGGTGCAGTATGTATGTGGGGTTTTCTAGCCAAACCTCATGAAAACAGAAACCGTGAATGCCCTGATTGAACCAGCCTTTCAAGTCGTGACAAGGCGACGCTGGCAAATGCTAGGCCACATTCTGCGCATGGATGATCTGGTTCCAGCTAAACAATCCACCATCAATTGCCTCAAGAAAAAAACGCAAAGCGTGGAAGACCTGCAGTTGAACTGGCGCAAGACAGGGACCTATGGAAGCCGTACACGGGCGAACTTTAAAAATATTTAAACATTTAATCTAATTTCAAATTTGTTTCTTCAAATGTTTCTCTTCGTAAATCCTACTAACTAATATTAGTGTTCAAAACCTCCATATTTGAGAAGCATATAGAAGTGAATGGAGCAAAGCGGTCAGAGGGCGCTCTGGAAAGTGAGATTTCAAGGGAAGAAATGTGGGAAAAAAGACGTGAAAAGCAAAAGAAGAATGATCATAAAAATAAAAAATAACAAAAATAAAAAAAATGATAATAACTATTAGTCAGAGTTAGTTATTATCTTTTTAGGCACAACACCGTTATTATTATTATACTACATTATATTATATTCTACTACTTAGTAATAATCTTCTTTAGCCAAAGTAAATACTGAAAATTATTTGAACACTATAATCATAAACATTATAGTGTTCAAATACTTTTCAGTATTACTTAGTAATTTTTTAGAGACATCTCACATTATATTACCTTAACATACTTGAAGACGTTGAATATGAATATAAAAGGAAAGAGGAATTTTTATAATATATATATAATAATTATGAAATATATTTCATAATTTTTTTATTTCTTCAGAAAACACTTCCAAAATTTGAATGGCTCGCCCAGTGAAGTGACAGATCATTGCAAAAGAGCTTGTCGAGAGAATCCTTATATATAAAAGCCAAAATGTTAATCCTTTCATTCTTGAACCTCCATTTTGAATCTCGCATACTTCTAGTTGGTTTTCTATCAGCCAGTATTAAATTTTGCTTCAATATAGCCATCAGGAAGCTTTTCACTATTTGTGCCTCCTCTAACAGGCTGGTTGTGCAGTCGAGGGATGATCCGGTGAAAATGGATGTGACAAGGAGAAAATGATGGTGGGAAAAAAGATGAATTTTTTTAAGATGGTTGAAAACTTGAGGGGTTTTTTCGATAGCGAGTGTTACGATTCGAACATTTGATTAGTTGCGTTTGAGAAATATTTTGAAAGACTTCGATGATTCAGTTTTTTGTTAAATATTATTCTATAAAGTTTTCTTCAAATACAATCATAAAGACCATCATGCTTTATAAAAGTTAAATCTGTTAATTTAAAAAGATCTTTTATTGAAAAAATATTTTTTCAAAATTTAAAAAAAATAAAATTATTTAACAACTTTTTTGCTTCAAAAATTATAAAATTTAAAATATTATATTAATTTTTGTTTCTCTAGTAAACGGTTTAATAGTCTATGTACCTCCATTTTGCTTGCTTTTTGGCTTCATTTCATTACTCGTATTTATTTTCAAACATGGAAGTCACAACGGTAGGTGCGAATGGAGTTAAAGAAAAAGAATCAGAAATTGATGGTAATAAATAGTTTTTTCCAATATTAAATTTTCGACCACGCTTTTATACTGCTGATAAATTCGAGATACATTTGAATTGCAGGTTCTCTATTATTGAACAATCAAGAAGAAAATTTAATAGCGTTGAATGAGACAGAAAAAGCGGGCGAAGACGACATTACGAAGGAAGATGTGGAGAAAGAGGAGTTTGTGGTGTGGGCAGATGGTTCGTTTCTGTATACGATCATTTTTTATTAACTTTTAAGGTTTATACAATGAATATAGTGTAAAGTTTCAAGACATACAAAAGAATATTGTAAGCATTGACGTTGACGAATTGCATTCATCTGCAGACGTTGAAGGGGATGTGGCAGACAACGCAAAAGTGAAGAAGGATTATGGCATTGAAATGTCAAAAGATTGTATGCTTTTTTGTTTTTACAACTATTCTATTCAGCTTGATAATAGATATACAAATTTGGTATATTTTAAATTAACGGTTAAACCATCTAAACACAAAAATCATAGTCCCTTAAAAGCAAAATGTCACCAATCACACCACAGCGGATGAGTTGTTGGTAACATGGAGAGGCAAGGAGCTCCGAGTGCCATGCAAGGAGGAGGTGGCTAGAGGTAGGTTGTTCATAAGATGGCATCATGTTGTTGCACTTCCACAACTTCACCCATGCAGATATGAGGTTCTACAACAGACAACTGCATCTGGTTGCCTACCCATTATGTTTGCATGACCTAGATGACCCTGCTCTTAACTTGTGTCTCAAAAAAGCCATCCATATCAACTTGGAACTCACTGAGGCTGTTGATGGACCTCCTATCAAAGGGTTGGTGGTGTGGTTGAAGGGGGTTGGTAATGTGGTATGGGTGATATACATGATAATAAACATCCATGCAGAATTTTGAAGGTTAGGTTTTCCTCAATGGTTGAGGTGAGGGACTTCAGGGTGGCCATTGAAGCCCTGCCACCCTTTGAGAAGAAGGTGGTGGAGGAAAAGAAGGAAGGACTGGCCGAAGAAAAGAAAAAAGAAGAAGAGAAAAAGGAAGGAGAGGGGGAGGAGAAGAAGGAAGGAACAGGTGAAAAGGATGATGGCAAGAGGAAGATCACTGTGACACTTTACTCAGAACATTCTACAGACAGTGAGTGCCCTTCATTTTTTATGTGATCGTGAGGTTTTGTGGGTGCTGATAATAATGATGATTGCAGGTGCTGTCATGTCAGAAATCAAGTCACCACACTCAAAAGGTGAGCTGTTATTTGGCACCACAGTGCACCTTCCAACCTTATATTGCTTTTAAGACTCATCTCTGCTAAAGGAAAATGACTTAGGATTTGAGTAATTGCTTTTTATAATGATTGTTAACCAAATGATGAAGCTTATTAATGAAATATGCAAGTGAATGAGGATGACTGCCAAGCAAGAAGAGAAGAGAACTTCCAAATTAACCACCACACTCGCCATTACAGATGTGGCCAACTCAAGGCTTGTGTTCGTAGGCAATATTCCTCTCGAAAGCACCGAACAGCAACTAATGGAGCACTTTGAAGGCTGTGAAAGGGTGCTGATTGCATGCAAGGACCTCAGGAACAAAGGGTAATAATGCAGACGATTGTCATCAAGATTATGTGCCATCTGGCATTTGAGGATTCCCACCGAGAATTATCGTGATGAACATCTTTTATCAAGATTAAGAACCATTATTTTGTCTCTAGAGTATATTTGCCCATTTTACTTCTGCACCATCAACACCATGCACACACCTTCGTATCCTTCTAACTTCATGCACACATTTCTCCATACCCTCACATGCACACACACACAAACATCACATACATTGGCAGGTATGCATATGTGCAGTATGAGAGTGCAGAGAAAGCAAATGAGGCACTGGCCGCCTTCAAAGAGAAGTCTGCTGAGTCTACTGGATGGTTTGTCATCCGAGCCATTGACCAGGGAAAGGCTGAAATAGGTGTGTGGTGACGTGTTTAATGGGGATGGTTGTGTGTGTGGAGAAGTTTAAATGATGCATGTGTGGATTGTTTTAACATGGGTGAATAATTGCTGATCTTGTGGGTGGAGCAAGATGCATGATTGACAAACATGTGACACATAGGCTTGTTGAAGGATGAACTGCGTAGTTACTGGTTGGAGCAGGTGAAGAACTTGGATGGGGTTGACAGAAGTTCCAAGTCAGCCAAGGAGTTGTCAGAGATCGACCAGGTTGGAGGTCATTGATTTTTTGGATTGGCCCTCCTAACTCATGGCATTACTACACAGAAACTGGTGAGGTACAAGAAGCGCATTATCACAGACAACATGAAGAGACAGGAGTTTGGATTTGTGATAGATGAGTGTGACTTGTACACACTGCCCGAGAGTGTGATGAAGGAGGAAACAAAGCAGAGTCGAGATAGAAGCTCATCCCACAGACAAACTAGTCGTAAGAGGAGTCGTAGCAGGAGACGAAGAAGCCCTCCCTTCTCTAAAAGGTGTGTGTGTGTGATTTTGTATGTGTGGCCTTCAATGACCAGTATGCACCATGGTGACAGGAGGGCACCTCGAGGAGGAGGGGCATATGGGGGCAGTCGTAGAGCTTCAAACAACTCAGAGGGCACTATATTGGTGTCTCAACTACAACAATTAGTTGGAGCTCTGTCAAACATCAGTAACCAGGGAGTGACCAACTCATTTGCCAACCAATACAACAGTCCCTACTCACGATCTGGTGGCATGGATGACCGAGTCAGATATGATGGTAAGAGGCTGGTCTATTTGTTTTTTTATGTTGTTCAACATCATTTGTTGTTGGGAATAATTAGCCTCGAAAACATGAATCATAAAATATCTTTATGAATTGCATTATTTGTTATTAGTGGTTCCAACGTGTGTGATGTTGAGTGCTGCTTGAGTGCTTGGTCTTATTGCTCATGTGTCATTAAGGAATTTGAGTTATCATTAAATCTTGTGGCACGATCTTTTTGATTAAAAGCACAACTCCTACAGGGCTGGGACACAGAGGTCGCTTTGACAATTATGATTCTGACCGCAAAAGGAGATATGACGGTGTGCTACTATTAAATAAATAAATTATTTATCTAGCGCCAAGGCAAGCAATTGAGGCGCACTGATACAAATTTAATGTAGCGAAAACACTGTAGAACAGTGTGATGATTGTAATTGTCGGCCCACGCGGGATCGAACCCGGTAACTTTAAATAATTAGTCTAATGCTCAACCACTGAGCTATAGGGTCCAACCATTAACTGTTTCCCTTACAACATTAAACGTTCACTTGAAATTACTCATAAATTCCCCTCTCGAATCTTTCAAGATTTTAATTGCTGTGACAACTTCTGTATTTCATCATTTAAACGCCCACCAACGCAGACGACTCATATGGGGGTAGGTACAATGACTACAGGGGATTCAGAGGTGTGTTATATTCTTAATCACACCTCTTATAAGCTGTCTCCGCTTTAATACCCCATGTAATCTGTCTTACAATCACTGCAGGACCACAGGGCCGCTATTGATGTGAACTGATTTTGATACTTGTACATTAGAGTGACTTGCTCGTCCAATTTTTGTGGCGTTCCGTTCAATAAACTGTTTAGATTCCATATTAGTGAGTGAATGACCGGACAATATGAAATTTTTGAGACGGCCTCAAACAATGCAACTGTGTAATATTTGATTAAAACGATGAAATATTGTATGTGCAAATGTAGCCAAAATGAGGTTTTATCAGTTGAACACCATACAACATTTCAATAAAAGTTATCGGTATATTAATAATTTCTATAACAATGTCGAATGTTGTGTAATTGTAAGTCAGAGATTGTGGAAGGTGAGCCACACTTCTTCCTTGGGCCTGGTGTAAAAGCCATAGTGAGGTGTCACCTCGGGTTGGATGTCCACATCAGGAGCCACATCACTCTCCTTATCGTCTTTATCAATCACGCCATCTTCATCCGGTTTTTTGGTGCCCCCTTTCAATCTTTTTCTCACTTTCTTTTCACCATCTTTTTTTTGTTCCTTCTTCTTGCTACTCGAGACTAGAGTGAATGAGAAGTGAGAAAGGAGGTAGAAGTAGTAGCAGGAGACGAGGGCACGTGAAAGTTTGGAGGCAGGACATTTCCTAGCCCCTATGCCAAAGAAGAGTTGGGTGGGCTGGTTGCGACTTGGGAGGAAGCTGTGGTAATATTTAAAGGATGTCATGATGAAGATGAAATTTTAAGAGAATGAGAGTACAAACTCTAAAGCTTGAGGGAAAAAGTTCTCACATTCATGCACCACTCCTGTCGCCATTATTATGGGCGTCTGCAGTGTAGGCCATTATAACAAACGTCACTGTGAGTACTAATGATGTAACCAAATAATATATCAAGACATATGTGGTGTAATAAGATAATATGACACATAAGGTGAGATAATATGACACACGGGGTGATATAATATGACACATAGGGTGAGCTAATATGATATGCAATGATACATGAGGGGGCACTCGATGGCTGCTGAAGGTGGTCTCATAAGGACAACTTCTCGATATGTGGCTTACAATGTTGCTGCATCTGAGCACCTCATCTGCCACTGAGTTTGTGTGTCTGTGAAAAGGGTGATGAAAATATGTTTTATAAGGTGGAAAAAATATTTGAAATTCTTTGAGCTATGCCTCTGTCAAAAGCATAGAAAATATATAAATTTCAAAGTTATAATACTAACGGCAAGGTGTAGAGAGAAGCAGGGTGAGCGGAGAAAGATTTAAACTCCTCCCTCAACTTCTTTTGTGTGCTTGTGTCCTTGGCTATGTGGACGCCAAACCTGGTGGTGTGGTTGAGATGGGAGTGGTGGTTTTGATGATGATATTGGTGTAAGTAGCGAAGATAATGACGACACTCACCAAGTGAAAAAAGCTGACAATTTATAATACGAGTCGCAGACGATTGGAAGCAGCCTCTCTGCCCACTTTTGTGCATAATTACCTTCATGCAAATTCATTAATCATAAGAATAAAATTTGTTATTGTGATTATTATTATTATTTATGTTATGATGACTCACTGGGTAAACGGTGCTTGTGTTGAAGATGGTTTCTAATGGAGTCTAATATACAACTTCTGTCTGGTAACATCATTCAATGATATCAATTGTAAAAAATGTTGTGATAAAAAAAGGTTATTGAAAAAATATGGAAAATTGTATATGAAACAATGTGGAGGAGCCATAACAATAACAATAATAGCCCTAATAATAATAACATTTGTTGATTCTCTCTTCCCTCCTGCCATCAACATCTTGGGAGTTTATGAGGAAGTGATCTATTTCCGCCCATATCTGGCAGTATTGTGGTGAAAAGAATATTATTATTATTATGCATAAAAAAATTTTATAATTAAGGAAATTTATGAACACTATTTTAACTGTTATCAAAATACAAAGCTTTTCATTATCAAGTATCTGCCATAAGCTTAAACTAGGTACATGGTCAAGGAAGTTTTTGAATGATGGTACATCTATGTTGCTTTTCCTTTCCCCATCATCACCTCCTTCACCACCATCGTCACCACCCTCTCCCCCAAAAGCTTTGTGGATGAATGAGGGTGTGATGAAAGAGTTGATAATGATCTTTAAGACCAGGGTTGAGCATCTGGAGGAATGTGGATGTGAGTCATCATCATTACGTCACCACCACCATTATCATCATTAAACTGACGTCACCACCACCATCATCATCAAACCAAAATCAACACCATCATCAAACCCTGGTGCATACAAAAAACAAGTAGATTTTTGTGAGTTGAACATCAGACATCCAACAAAAACAAGTTTAAGCATATAAAGACAAATGCAACATGGCTAAGCACCTTTCATGCAGGCCCACATGTTCGCCTGCAACCCCTGTTATGTTTGTTTCTACTGACTTCTTTATCGTCTGTGTGTGTGTGAGTCACGAGTAAGATGGGTCCGTGATTTTTTCGAATTTCACTAAATTTGAAAACTGAAAATTTTATTCAAATATAACCTAACCGAAATTAAAATAATCAGTGAACAGTTTTGCTTGGAAAATTAAAAAGTTTCACACAAAAGTTCGTAACATATCGAAAATTAAAAGTTAAGCTAATCTAACCAAAATTGACTTTGAAAAATTCAACTTTAATTCAATAAATAATTTAAAATAACAAAAAATTCATAAATAAGCTCATAATTGTAAAACTTCAAGTTTAATAAAGTTCTGGAAGAAGTAAACAAAGATGGCATTTTTGGTATAGCTGGTTAAAAGTGAACAAAGACAATAAATTATAAATAAAAATTAATTGAAAGTTGAAATAATTGAAACAAATCAAAATTAAAAAAAACTTTGTTAAGCTGATCTCTAACAAGTTTGATAATATGACACCACATCAGAGATCTTCAGAAAAACTGAAGAAATTGGACAAATTGAAAATCGGTTGTTGGAACGTTAAAAGTTTGGGCAAACCAACAAAATTTAATGGAAAACTTAAATGTTATTGAAACGATGAGACTGAAAAATTCATCGTTGTTGGCACTCTTGGACGTTCAGTGGCAAGGAAGCGGTGTACTAGAGCTAGAAGAATCTACCATTATCTTTTCTGGGCTTGATGAAAAAAGGAGTGGCAACCAAAGAGGAGTAGCGGTGGTGTTGAGAAACAAAATGCGAATGGGGTTGAAAAAAATGTGACTTTCAACCCTCTATCCGAAAGACTTTTGAAAGTGAGGTTGCAGTTAGAAAGTACATACATGAGCATCATTGCAGTTTATGCCCCTACTGAAGTCGACGTAGCCATTGAAGCTGAACATTTTTATGAAAAACTTCAAGCTTTGGTTGCCGCAACAAACCAAAAGGATGTCATAATCACATTTGAAGACTTCAACGCTAGGGTAAGACCTTCAACAACACCTTCCAGACTACATGGCCCACACAACCCAGATAAAAAGAATCAAAACGGAACAAGATTGGTTGATCTGTGTAATCAAAATGCCCTTGTTATCACCAATATGATATTCCCCGACAAGAAGATTCATCAATGGACATGGTCTTATCAGGGGCAAAAAGAAGGAGGGCATGTGTTGTCCTAATCAACCATGAATATCGTTCACTAGTTACTGATACAAGAGCATACAGGAAGACCAAGCACATTTCAGATTATAACATAATATCTTCTATCCAACTATCAAAAAAAACATATAAAAAACAAAACATCAACAATAATATACGTCTTAATTTCATTACAAATCCTAAAGATCTATCCATACAAACAATAAACAACTTCAAACATGAGTTGAACAATAAATACTAGAAACTAACCAGAAAGGTTCAGTTGAACAAATATGGTGCCGGTTAAAATCTACATTCATTAATGCCATCAACAGCTGTTTACCAAAAAAGAAAAATATTAGAGAAAAAGAGTGGATTACAAAAGAGGTTAAAGAAGTAATAGAAAAAAAAAGTAATCTATATCTCAAAATACTCAACCTCAAACAACGTGGGGACTCAATCCCTCTAAGCCTCAAAAATAATTATTATTTGGTTAAAAAAGAGGCCAAAAATGCATGCAGAAAAGCGCTCAATGATTGGTGGAAAGAGAAAGCTAAAGCAATTTCACAAGCTGAACAGAACATTAAAAATGGTCGTGGTGGGTCAATTCTGAAATCTCTCAAAATAACTAAGCAATCTAAAATAAAATATGTCCATGGAATTCTAGACGCAGACAATAAGACAAAATTAATTGAATCTTAGGCAAAAATAAAGAAATGGAAAAGTTATTTTTAAACGAATGCAAATGCAAATTCAACTGTGTTACCCACAGCATATGATGATTTTCCTTTTCCAAAGATGAGCCTTGAAGATGACTTGAAGGAACTTCTCGCCTTACCCCCAACAAAACCAGAACTAGAATCAGCTTTGAAACAATGCAAATCTAACACAGCTGCAGGAATCGATGATCTGAACTCAAACATGTTCAAACTGGGAGCTGAAGCTACGGTGAACTGGCTGAAGATAATTTCAGATCAGATATGGTTAAAAGAAACAGTGCCAGCTGATTGGAGAAAACAGATCATTGTCCCAATCTACAAAAAAGGCAGCAAATTGGAATGCACAAACTACCGGGGAATTTCACTAATGTCGGTAGCAAGCAAGGTTGTTGGTAAGGCCATATTGAACAAATTGAAACACGTGTTGGATACCCAACTTGAAGAAAACCAATGTGGCTTCCGTCCAAAAAGAAGATGCTGTGATCAGATATACGTGGCAAGAATGCTGATACAGAAAGCCCGAGAATTCAATAGACCACTATATTTTTGCTTCATCCACCTACAAAAATGATTCGATAAACAGGGAAGCACTGTGGCAAGCGCTCAGAAGATCCTTCAGCATTCCAGAGAAGATCATTCGCATCCTACAAGCCTTGCACCACAACACAACAGGAATCGTTCGAGCAGAAGAGCAAAGATCTGAGGAGTTTCCAATCAATGTAGGAATAAAACAAGGCGATGTCCTTGCCCCAGTCCTCTTCAATCTCTTTCTTGACGCAGCAACACGAGTTGCAATAAACAAGCACCCTGATAAAGGTGTTTCACTAGAGTATTGCGACGAAGCCCCAATCCTATTCAATTACCGCCATAAATTGGAGCAACAAATAATGATACAGAGTCTGGCATACGCCGATGATATAGTTTTGGTAAGCAGCAACCTAGATGATCTGAACTGCCTAATACAAACTGTCAACCAAACTTTCAACAACTTCGGCATACAATTGAATTTGGCAAAAACTAAATACATGCCTATGACTCCTGAATCAAGCCAATCTATGACACACCAAACCCCAATGAATATAGAAATAGTTAATAGTTTTAAATATTTAGGAAGTATATTATCAAATGATAGTTCAATTGAAGAAGATATCAATAATAGGTTAAGTAAGGCTTCAAAGGTTTTCCGGGGTTTAAATGGGTTAATATGGTATAAAACATCAATAAGGTTAGAAACAAAAATAAAACTCTTCAGCTCCATCATTCTATCTATCCTCCTCTACGGCAGTGAAACGGTGTCCTCTCAGTTCTTAAATACAGCGTCTCCAAGTATTTGTAACAAGGCGCTTCAGAATAATCACAGGTATATCCTTGTGGCAAAAAGTGAGAAATACCGAGCTGAGAAGAATGACAAGCATCGAGCGAGTAAAAGTTTTGATAAAACAAAGACTCCGATGGCTTGGACATTTGCAAAGAATGGAGAACAACAGAATTCCGAAAAAACTGCTGTCAGCTCGAACGCAAGGAGGTAAAAGGACGCAAGGAGGACAGAAGCTAAAATGGATTGATGTGATCAGCAAAGAGTTGGAAGAGTTAAGCATGTTACAAACGTGGAAAAAAAAAGCATTGAATCGGAATGTATGGCGCAATGAAATATTCAAAATAGCCAAAGAAAAAAATACAGAACCATTCCTTATTCAGTGTCAACATCCTGGCTGTGTTTTCCTAGCGAAAAATAAAGGTGGTTTGGCAAATCATGCCAGACAAACCCATCAAGCTCCCATCCACATGACGTGCCCACACTTCAACAAACAATTCAAAAAGCAGGGACTACCCAACCACCTCAAGAAGTGTTCCAGGCTGTTCAATTGATTCCAGTTTTTGTGCACCTGCTCTTCAGTGGAAAAGCACAAAGAAGTGTGTGTGTGGTAAACGACTTCAACGGGGACAGAAACAGAGCTGGCACGATCTCATTCAAGCAGATCTCAAAAAAGTGAACTTGAAGAACGTTTGCAGAGTAGAAGCCCAAAACAGAAAATCTTGGCGCAACAAAACCATCCAACTTCTTCGCGTTTACAATGAAGAAAAAAAGCAAGATGGAAAAAAAAAGCTTTTGCTAAGGAGCAGAAAGCCATCCACCAAAACATCAACAACAACACACAAAACATCAACAACCCTACCATGCATATCCCACTCCTAACTTGTACGTTCAGTGGATGCAACGGAACATGCGCAAGCAAAGCAGGCCTAGCAAACCACATAAAACAGGCACACCAGATACAACCAAGCATCCAGTGTCAGTATTGTGGGCAGAGTTTCAAGCGTCAAGGCATCAAAAATCATCAAAAAAATGTTCCTTCAATCACTTGCACCCACCCCATGGTGGATAAATGCAGAAACAATGTGTGTGTGTGTGTGTGTGTGTGTGTGTGTGTGTGTGTGTGTGTGTGTGTGTGTGTGTGTGTGTGTGTGTGTGTGTGTGTGTGTGTGTGTGTGTGTGTGTGTGTGTGTGTGTGTGAAAGAAGGGTGTTTGATGGAGTCTCATTGATATAAAATAAAATGACGTAAACAATGAGAATAATAATAATGACCATTTCACCAACCACCACCACCACCCTCTACTCACCTCTAAATTTTTCACCACCACCTCCTCCACAAACATGCCACTCTCCATCAACCTCCTCATCTTCTCACTCCTCTTCACAGCTTCATTCCCATTGGCCAGCAAAAGGTGATGGTCCTCACTTATCAACTTCAACACCTCATACAGGCATCCTGGTGGAAAAGAGTGGTGGTGTAATAAAAGTTTCGAAGGCTTGGTGGTTCAATGAGATCAGTGAGGTTTTTGAGGTTGTTGAAAAATGCTGGAGAATATGAAGGTTTGATCGAACATTCAGCATTTTTTTATGCTTTTTATTATTGCTCTTGTTTTTATTTTTGTGATTTCGATATTCATAGTATTTCCATCAATGCAATCTTGTCACCAGGGCGATGGGAGGAGCCAGAAAGGTTTGAGAAATGTTTGGGGGATGCCACACTCATGCACAACTGGGTGCCTAGCCAGAAGGAACACCTGTGATTATTTGAACTTGCATAGAAAGTATTTAAAAAAGTGATGTATTTAATGATAATTCTATTCTCATTAAGTTTTTGTGCAGCCTACTGTTATCACTACAAGCTGTTAATCATTACACAACAGCAGTAACAAAGATGAGTCATACAAGATGCACTAACACATCCTGATATGTCTGGTGGGTGTGGCAGAGAAATTCATGAAAGCTGCCACTGGCTGTTATGTCAGGAATGTTCCCTTCTCTGGCAGGATTCAAATCTCATAATGTTTGTGGAAGGTTTTTCAAACTGATGTTTATTTTCTTCACAATGATAGAATTAAATTTTTGGCAAATAAGTAAAAATGGTGTTGCAATAAAAATATAGGGTGAGGAAGATGATAATGGTGAATGATAAGCAAGGTGGTAGTAATAAAAAATATGGTGAAAAAGATGAAAGAAAGGTTTTACAGAGGATCAATCGGCTCGGGACCTGGAGCTGTAGTAGGTTTTTTGGAACCCTGGGAAGGTTTCATATATATATTGTAATTGAAATTCTCTTGTAGGGGAAATTTTTATTGCATTGAAAAGTTCTGATCAATAATTGCCATTCAAATAAGTTTTAAAAAATTTATTTAAATAAAATGAAAGATAGAGCAGCAGGATAATGTTGCACTACCACATTAAAGCACAAAAAAGAATACCGGATATAAATAGATGACAGTTATGACGATGGTTATGAAGAATGTAGCCGCAAAAATTAAATAGTCCAACATGTCAAAAACTCGCTACTTAGTCATAAAGTTTTGTCTACGTAAGACGACTGATGAACTTAGGTTGACCTCAAAACATAGATATTTCAGATCTTGAAAGATTGTTCCGATTGGACTTTAAATCTTCGAATTGTTTAGAATTTTGTTTATTGAACGCATTTCAATCTTTATTTATAAAAATTTACTCTGAAATTTTACCTAAGCCACTAATTAAAGAACAAATGACCCAATATTTAAAAAATGATGGAATTAAAATATTCAACTATCAGAGAAAACAACTGGAAACTTTTTTGAAATTGTGACTTTCAAAATATTGTTTGAGCTCATTACTCGTGATTACTTTCAACTCGTGCAGTCTGTCTTCCGAATGGGAAAAATCGTCTGCTTTCCCTCCACAGCCACCTGCGTTTGTGGATGAATTGGAAAAGCAATAGATTGAATAGCCACAAGTAAACAGATATATCTCTATGGAAAATGTCTGTTAGCGACTTAGTAAATAATGGCTTTTAAGCCTTTTATTATGTAACTGATTTTTAACAAACTTTTAATTTCAACTAGACAAATAAACAGATAGATACCCTTTTCAGGTTGAAGGCAAGGATATCCAGGATGACACATCAACTCCACACACACTGCATGTTGGTGATTGGCGTTTGAGGAAGAAGAATCCAAATTTTGTATCATAATAATAATGACGATCTAAAAATCAAAACAATAAATTCATATTTCCGCACCATCACCATTCTTTTTTATGACGTCAAAATGTTGTTTGATGACATCAACACTCATCTCTCTCCCCATCAACCCCATCCCCATAAAAACATTGGAATGACTTGGTGGTGGTGTTAGCTGATCAGAGAAGTATGAGGTATCGCATAATATTAAAAGCTTAAATAATTAAATGTCAAAGATAAATGACACCGGTAATAATCAGCACTAGGCATCCAAAGTTAAACTGCATCAAACAGTGCCTGCAATTAAAGTCTGCTTTTCTGTTATAACCTGCATAGAAATAAACTAGTGGCAGGTATCAGCAAACTGGTATTCTGGTAAGATGTCTTTTGGCTATGTGGATGGTCCTAGTTAACAATGGCAAGGCAAGCTGCCCAAGTGTGAAAATGGAAAATTTTAAATTAGATGATTTGATGTTAGTTTGGACTGGTAGTTTCATAAAAAATTATTCCTTATTGGTCACTTGAAGCTACAATGTCAACTTTTGTTGAACTGTGAAGAACTAGATGCCTTCCTCGGCTGCTGTGAAAAAAGGTTGAAATGGAAGAAAAACCAACCCTTCATGTTTCATAGTCATACCTGATGTTGTGGGCTGCAAAGAGGTTTTTAGCTTGTTTTGCCTCTGACACAACATCCCTCAAAAAGGGGCTTTTCAAATAGCCTTCTGTTTGATCACCACAATAAATGTATTAATATTTAATTAAAACGAAATTTAAAAATAATTAAATACAATTATTAAAAAATACCTTCAAAAGGAAGCCTAGTTTCCCTTATGTGATGTTGTGTTAATGTGTGTGCAAATGCTTCTCTGACCACTGATGTCAAGTGTTCTTCAATGAAATATACACATACAAAAATGTACACATAACACATACCTGGAAACACATGTGAATGTTGATGTCCATCCACATAGAAAGGCACACATCCCACCAAGTATTTGAATCTTTCTATTTGTGCCTCTAACTCTTTTTGTATCTTTGTTTATTTGTATTTTTTGTTCCATCATTTAATAGGATGTACGTAAGAATTCTCAAACAATGATTTAAAATGGTTTTGGATTTTAATGATAAAATTATGAAATTACAACACAATCACATTATCTTTAAATAATTTCAACCTCAACTACTTCTATCTAAAACTCTTCACAACAAACAAATCTTCTCAACACTTGCACCACAACATTCCTACAAACAAACAATAAGACCAACATCCTCAAAGTCCACAACACCACCACCACATTTTTCCAGCATTTCTTCCTTCCCTCGAAACATTCCTCCATCATCTGTTAAACTCTTAACATCCTTTGATAATGGCCAACCCTCCGTTATGTTGAAATGCAACCCTGTTGTTACCATCAGTTGTTGAAGATGAGATGTTTTGTTGGTTGAGGTGACTTTGGTATCAAGAAAAGATTTGAAAAAAACATAAAATAGATATGACTTTATAAAATTAATTATTATCTTAAATTTTATTTCTTTATTATCATAAATAATTAATAAATTTATAAAACGCACCGACTCTACCCTCGAGTGTAGGCAGGTATTTCTTTAAATACTCTTTATTGCAGCTCACAGTGTTCACCATGAGGGACACCCTGGTGACGTCATCTTCCATCAGACATTCCACCATTCCCTTGTCTCTTTCTTCGTTGTAGCCGAAGTCGTCTGCCGTGATGATCAAACGAAGCATTTGGAAGTTAAGGTGAAGTTGACTTTTCTTCTATTTTGAACTAAAAATTAATTCAAATTGCAAGTTGCAGTTTGAACGTGGTTTCAAATTTAAATATAGCCAACAGTAATTTAGTTCGATATTTTTTTGATTTTTTGAAATGAATATTAAAACTGACAATAAACGCATGATGATGTCAGTTGCATATAGAAAAGCTTTGTATTCTCCAGATAATAAAATTTTTGATGTAATTTATTTCAATTTAGCTTAATTTCTACTTCTAACAGTAAATATCATTCAACTCATCATAATCAATAGGAACTCAATTACAAAAGCTTCAATATACATCTGTGTCAATGAAAACAAACATGACACAGGGTCACAACCGACGCAAGTCGGGGTCAATACCAACGCTAGTTGAGGTCATAACCGACGCAAGTTGAGGTCACAACCGACCATTTGCAAATGAAAAGTTGTGGTCTCACAACCTTGGCATTAGGACCACTAAAGTGCAAGATTGGTCATTGTTTGTTTCTTTTCAGTTCAACGATTCCATTTCATTTTTATCAATTTTTTTCGTTTTTTCTCTTCTTCATTTCTTTTACTTTCATCTTCCTCCTCTTTCTACAAGCACAGAACAGCGTGTAAGAAGTCAATAAAATGCTGCAGTTAAATATTTAAAAGTTTATCCAATAGAGTGGGGGTGGTGGAAAAAGAGGGTGTGAAAGAGAAGGGTTGGTGGAGGGAGAGGGTGTGAGAGAGAGAAGGTGGTGGAAAGAGATGGTGTAAAAGAGAGGGGTGTTGGACGGAGAGGGTGTAAAAGAGAGGGGGTGGTGGTGGAAAAGGGTGTGAAAGAGAAGGGTTGGTGGAGGGAGAGGGTGTGAAAGAGAGAGGTGGTGGATGGAGAGGGTGTAAGAGAGAAGGGTTGGTGGAGGGAGAGGGTGTGAAAGAGGGGGTGGTGGAGGAAAAGGGTGTGAGAGAGAGGGGGTGGTGGAGGGAGAGGGTGTGAAAGAGAAGGGGTGGTGGAGAGAGATGGTATAAGAGAGGTAAGTGTGATGATGGGAGAGGGTGGATGTGAGATAAAGTACTTGTATGAAAATGCGCAGTACACCCGTCCTCCATCTTGCAAAATGCATGTTGAGGGAGGTTGAGTGATGTGTTCAATTCGTCGCATGCCATTTTTGTGACGTTTTGTTGTGCTTCCTTATGTGTTTTTTGTTTGTAAACAATTATATATATATATATATTTTGTCAAGATTCGATCCAAACTGGTTTCCAATGTGTTTCTTTTCCTTATTTTCAAGCAATTGTGTTTAGTGTGTGAGTTTGTTGATATTCACATTTATGACGTCACACTCGAGGCACGTGTGTTTAAAGAAGTTTTGCTTTATTTTGAAGTACCTACAACAAAAACGATTTGAATCAAACACTTTTATCAACTGAATAATAACACGAAGCTTTTCGTAAGTTGAACTCACATTATCAAGTATACAAACTTTTATATCTATTTTTAGAGTTGTGAAACTTGGAATTAAAAAAAGCAGGTTTCTAAAATTTTTCTTTTTTTTTCTCCTTTAAAACTGATAGTTGAAATTGCTCATTTTGCTCATGAGTTTTTTTGATTGACCATATGAACTCTTGAGGAGACCGAACGACAAATATATTTCAGTGAATGTGCCTCAAAATCAAATGAAAACTAACAGAAAAACTTGAAAAAAAAACGCACATTGAACAAAACTTGTGATAATGAGGAGGATCAAGAAAAGGAAACGGAAGGAGCATAAAGATTTCAAATGCCGCTTCTTTATTGTCCGCCATGTTTATTTCATCAAAACCTTTCTTAATCTTTTAAGAAATGTCTTATTTTTTAAACAGGGAATAGTTTTCAAGCTTTTGAATTCCGACCGAATCATCCAGCTTACCTCTTCGTCAAGTGCAAAAATTTTATTATCCATCATGTCACTCCCGGGAGACAGCGCCTGTCTTGCTATCCTGTATTATATTATGCTTCATAAAAATTTTTCAAATTGAATAAATGATTATTTATTGAATTATAAAACTATATAATATTATATTACAAAATTTTCAGTAAAACAATGAACTCTCGCACCGGGAATCGAAGCGAGCGTCTCCGGACGTAATATCTCAGCTTGGTGACGCTCAAGTCGGAGTATATAAGGAGAGCTGCTTTAAGACGATGCTCAAATGAGGAAGTTTTGCTGACAATTTGATGTTTGAGTTGTTCCAATTATCATTTTTAAACATTTTGAAATTCATAATCTTAAATTAGTTTGACCTTGAAAAATAATTTTTTTGAGATTTCCAACTTCACAATGGATTCAAAAATCAAAAAAATTTTAATTGTTCCACTTTTAATCACTTTAACTTTTTGCCACAACATCTCAACACCGCTTCCACAACCAACAATTACTGAACAACATTTTTTACAACACAACCCACAACTACAGTCGCAACACCACCCACAACATCTCTTCTTCAACTCTACACCACTCCACATCGTGTCACCTTTTATTGAACATCATTTTCCACCACAACCGCTCCCATTATCACCTCTTTCACCTTCCATCCACCAACCACCACCCTACCACACGCTTCATCAGTTATCACATCAATCACAACCATCCTCACATTTCTCATCACTATCCCAACTTCTCTCACCATCACTAACACCATCACAGCCCCCATTTTTAATACAACCCCTATCACACCTCTCACCACATTCACCCTCATCACCCCCAACACTGTTACAACTACCACCATCACCACCAAAACAACTTTTATTTTTACGAAGACGAACTTTCAAACAAAAAATTCACAGCTCGTTTCACCAACAAAAACTAAAATTTCAATCCTTGAACGAACCACATCCCCCACCACCACACCAATTATCCCACTCTCTACCACCACACCAATTATCCCACCTTCCATCACCACCACACCAACTATCCCACCTCCCACCACCACCACACCAACTTTCCTACCCTCCATCACCACACCATTTACCCCACCACCCTCCCTTTCTACAACACACCACTTGTCCTCACTCTTGCATCTGTGAGACTTTTAAACTCACGTGCACAAACCTTGAGTGGCAACGCATTCCTAGAGGAGTTGCTCAAGGATTCAAGATGGCAGATTTTGGCGGGAACCAAATCTCCTTAGTGACGAAAGAGTTGTTGCAGAGAGGGGGATTGGGGGATGTGGTGAGACTCAACCTTAGTAACAATGGTGTTGAGAAGGTGGGTGGGTGAGTGGGTGGGTGAGTTGATGTATGGGTGGATAGATGAATAAATGGATTGGAAGATATACTCACACTCCTAAGAATTCCCTTGGTGAGTCATACATAATGTGCCACCCTGAACATGGATCAGTGAGGAAAAATATTTTGAGATCTGTATTCTTTGCACAAATTTTTAAATTTTAACTTACACAGCGTAACCTGGATATGAAAAGATGAAGAAAAAAGGAAGTTGACCGGAAGCAGATGTCAACTGCTTCCTGCCAATGATGCATCAAAAATTTATTTAGTAGTAAGAAATATTAAAATGTTTGAATCAAGTGAAATAAAAATGTGGGAGAATGAAAGTGATGACGTCACTGCTTGTTTGTCTGGAGATGGCGGGGTTAAAAGAGGGATCAAAAATGGGCGTGGGTAAAGAGGTGATAAGACAGGATGGTCTCTAAAGCATCTGTATACGTCATCTTTCAAGATTGTTAGCTTCATATGTGTTGATCTCACATGATGTAAGATCATCTTTTTGATGTTGAGGTTTAGTGTGAGTTCAAAGTCAGTTTCTTGAAGATTTTGAACTCAGTATATTTTAAATTTAGCAGTAGTGTTTTTATACAGTAGTAGCTGACTAGCACTTCAACTATACGACAACTTACCAAAGATAACCAATACAATTGCAACACAGAGAGTCAGTTTTGCAGAACATTGCTTTCGCAGTAAAGAAGTTATACACAAATTGATACTATGGGAGCCAAGATGTGGTAAAAATACTAGAGAAAGACCAGCTGGAAATTTTATCAACCAACTAACTGATGATACTAATCTTGATAAAGAAGATTCAGAAACAGCTATGAGCGATAGGGAGTATTGGAAGAAGAAAGTCATAGACGTTCCACTGCGGTGGACATGATGATGATGATGAGATTTTAAAGTTAGTAACATTTTAAATTCTTTCCAGTTCATGTAACACGTGAAAGCTTTTAGAAACATCATAAGCACCTTTTCTTAATAACTTTTGATTCTCCGCGTCAAATAAGGACTGTAAAAGACATTTATATTCTAAAGAATTCATGACTGATGAGACAGACGCATCAGAAGACGTATGATGTTGAAGGTTTGGAACACACAAGAACCCCATGTACTCCAAACAACATTTAGAGTCGTAATGAAATAAGGTCGTCAACAAAACTATGATGTCTTGAAAGCGATATGATACTTGAAGGAATAAATAGTGCTTCACTGGAAAAATGGATACGTAATTAAAGATGATGAGAAGGAAATGAAGAAGAAAAGGTTCTACTAATGCCCCCATCCATCACCCTTCATCCACCCACCACTTCTCATTATTCCAATTTTTATTGTATTTTATATCACTTTAAAAAGATGACATACATATTTATAAAGACTTGAAAGTATTTGGTTGTTCAAACGCCATCACAAGCTCCATCTTGCAAAAAGTTCATCTCCAAAGCACCCACAACTATTTATGTCTTTCTGATGTATTTATCAATAATTCCATAAGCTGATGCAAAAAATATTTGAAGAAATTAATTGCTGGTAAGATATTGGATGTCTCTTAAAAGTTTGATCTATCAACCTTATTTATCATCTTTCCGGTCCGTTTGATGATGGTGATGATGATGATGATGATGGTGATGATGATGATGATGATGGTGATTTCAAAATCAATAAGCAAATGTTACAAAGTTCAAATGACGTCAATAAATCTTCAACAGTTATTGGATGGGGCATTTAGTGACCTGACCTCGTTACAATTCCTTGACCTCAGTCACAACCATATAACCTCGCTGTCACCTTTGACCTTTCAGGGATTAAGTCTGCTTTCATTTTTGGATCTTTCCCACAATTCCATCCCTTCCATTAACCACGCTTTTCATCACATGCCAGAGCTTGTTCGGTGAGTGTGTGTGTTTTTTTTTTTTTTTGCTTTTGAAATTGATGATGTCATCAGAGTCGTGTATTTCATTTGAAAAAATCTCCCACGAAAGCAAGATTCAATAAAGTGCACATGAGGAGATTTGTGTGTGTGTGCTTGAGTTTGTGCTTATGTGTGTGCTTATAAAAGCCACGTGTGATTTCCTGCAACATTGATGCATTCCTTCTGAAGCCTGCATGGAAAAAAAATCAAAATCATATGAGATGATAAAGGGGATGAAATAAAAATCTTTGTGAGAAAGTTGTAGGAAAAAAAAATTAAAAATATGGTGAAAAACAAAAACAAAAAATGTTGAAGAAATCGATACGATTTGATTAATAAGTAAAATAACCATCATCAAGTGGAAATCACAAAAAAAACAGCAATAAATGAAAAAACATAAAAGCAATAAATGATAAAAACACAAGGGAATTAGTAATGAAAAAAAATAAACAATGAAAAAAAATAAGTGATAAAAATAAATAGCAGCAGACATTAGAACACAAGGCACACGTTTGAGGGATACCTTATTTGTTATTTTTAATTATGATGTCATCTTGCTGTTTGTTTTCAATAATATCGTTTTGTTATGATTTTATTGCTAATAACATCTTGTTATGTATTTCTTTATTGCTAATACTTACTTACTTACTTACTTACTTACTTACTTACTTACTTACTTACTTACTTACTTACTTACTTACTTACTTACTTACTTACTTACTTACTTACTTACTTACTTACTTACTTACTTACTTACTTACTTACTTACTTACTTACTTACTTACTTACTTACTTACTTACTTACTTACTTACTTACTTACTTACTTACTTACTTACTTACTTACTTACTTACTTACTTACTTACTTACTTACTTACTTACTTACTTACTTACTTACTTACTTACTTACTTACTTACTTACTTACTTACTTACTTACTTACTTACTTACTTACTTACTTACTTACTTACTTACTTACTTACTTACTTACTTACTTACTTACTTACTTACTTACTTACTTACTTACTTACTTACTTACTTACTTACTTACTTACTTACTTACTTACTTACTTACTTACTTACTTACTTACTTACTTACTTACTTACTTACTTACTTACTTACTTACTTACTTACTTACTTACTTACTTACTTACTTACTTACTTACTTACTTACTTACTTACTTACTTACTTACTTACTTACTTACTTACTTACTTACTTACTTACTTACTTACTTACTTACTTACTTACTTACTTACTTACTTACTTACTTACTTACTTACTTACTTACTTACTTATTTACTTACTTACTTACTTACTTACTTACTTACTTACTTACTTACTTACTTACTTACTTACTTACTTACTTACTTACTTACTTACTTACTTACTTACTTACTTACTTACTTACTTACTTACTTACTTACTTACTTACTTACTTACTTACTTACTTACTTACTTACTTACTTACTTACTTACTTACTTACTTACTTACTTACTTACTTACTTACTTACTTACTTACTTACTTACTTACTTAGGCCGACTTCATTATTTTGGTCTTTTTAGCATTGCAGTATAATTCATTTTTTGCAGCTTCGGATTCAACTCAGTTTGGGAGCTTTTTGGTCTGAGCTATTTCGTGACATATGAGGGCGATATCGTCAGCATAATCGAGATCAGTTATTACTTTCACTGGATATCGACGACTTCTTTTTGGATTAAGAATAAAGCCAAGTTTTTCTTTACCATAAATGGCCATCCTCATAATGTAGTCAATAACAAAGGTGAAAAGATATAGGGCCAGTGTGTTCCCTTGAAGAACACCTCTTAAAATTTCAAAATATTCAGTTTCACCATCAGGAGAGAGTACCTTAGCTCTTGTTCCCTCGTATAGTTTTTGTATGGCATTGACAAGTTCATTTGGAATTCCATATGCATTGAGGATTTACATCATTTTTGCTCTGTGAATGCTATCAAATGCTTCACTGAAATCCACAAAAACTATGGTTGCAGGGACATTATTTCTTTTTGCTTCTTCAATTATTCTTCGAAGCGCTAGAATGTGAGCTGTGATATTTCTTTTGTGTCGAAATCCATTTTGGTTGTTTCTGAGTAGTGGGTCTAGTTGAGGTTGAATTCGATTTAGTATAAGCTTGTTCACTACTTTCGACATCATAGCTGACAGACCGATTCCTTTATAGTTTGATGCATTACTGAGGTCCCCGTCTTTTGGTAGAGGTAGAATGTTGATGTCAGACCATTGTTGGGGCTTATGACCGTCTAAAAGAAGTGAGTTAGCATATTCTAAAACGATGTCGTCTATATTGCAGTATTTCAATAGTTCGTTTGGAATGCCGTTTTCACCAGAAACTTTTCCAAGCTTAAAATATTTTTTCATTGCAAGATATTCTTTTTTGGTGAAAGGCCCAGTTTCTATCTGTAAATCTTCAAATATTGTTTGAACCTAGGCACCACAATCATCTGATATTGTAGGTTCCTTACCCAGTAAATGGCTGAAATGACTGTACCAGCTTCTAGTCCTTTCAACTTTATTCTTGCCTTTGAGAATGCCTTTTTTGGAGCTTCTACGACCACTTACATCATTTATGAGATTCCAGCACTTGGAGCATTGACCACGTTTGGCTGCTGTTTCAATTTATGTAATTTTCTGTGCCAATTGTTCTTCGCATAGGCTGTTTTAAATTCTATAAAGTTTCGCTTTCTCTGATTGGAGGTTTTCACTGGTAGTTCCATTTGCTTCTCTTTGATATAAATCAAACGCTTTTTGAACTTTATATCTTTGTTCAATAACCTTTTCATTATTTACGAAGTTTGTCTTGTTTTTGTGTTCTCTTGTTTGAAGAAGTAACTGAGCCGTTTCATTGTTTGCTTTTATTAGCTTATCATATTTTTCCGTGATATCTTCATTCTCAATACATAGTTCAGCGTATCTATTTCTTATCTGAATCGTATATTGATATTGCAACTCTTCATTGTTGCTGAGTGCTGACCAGTTGTATAATTTCTTTTGTTCCGGTGTTTTGACTTTTCTAAGACTAAGTTTCAATCGAGCAGAAATGATTCGATGGTTAGAACCGATGCTCTCAAAGGAACTGTACGCCTCTACATTCTTGATCGAATTCTTTCACTTTTTGTTAATGAGAATGTAATCTAGTTGCAATTTTGTTTCTCCCATATCTGGTAGGTAGGTCCATAGTTTTTCGGACTTTTTATGAAAACAAGCGTTTGCTATCATCAAATGGTTTTCTTTAGATAAGTTAATAAGAAGTGCTCCATTATGATTCGTTTTTTGGTGATATGTGTATTTTGCTGCTTCATTTCCAATGTCAGCGTTGCAATCACCGATTACCAGAACAATGTTGTGATTAGGGCATTCTTTGTTGGAGTCACTCAGCAAGCTGTAATGCTCATCTGCTTCACTGTTGCTCTCCACAGAAGAATAATGAACTAGGAGAGTAGTTACAGGATTTCCAGTGAAGTCTACTCTGAGGATTCTAAGGCTGATAGCATTAATATTTGTAATGCAATCCTTCAACTTATTGTTCAGCATGAGTCCAACCCCACCATTTGGCACATTTTGGTTATTTTGCCATGCACTTGAGGTTATGAGTAGATATCAATTAACCCCTTTGTAGTTGATGGAATCGCTATGCATAATCTTGTGATCAGCCAGACCAATTATGTCCACATTTCATCAAATGGGACAGTTCTGCCTGTTTAGCCTGACTGCGCAATGTTCTCACGTTCTGAAACGCAACGATTAAGCTTTTGCGACAGTCTGGCGACAGCTGGCGACCTGTTCTGCATTTACCATCAAATGTACTCCTTCCAAAAGGATTTGGGAGCATATCATCATTCGAGTTCAGTAATGAACATACTTATACAGAAACAGGTCTTGAGTTAGAGGCTTCAACCCTAGTGCTGCGGTCATTCTTCTTTATTCGGCTTTGCAGTGGCTATACTAACTAGTGCTCTCCACGACTACTAGCAGGTGCTTTTATCTTCAGAGTAGCACATCTCGAAGTTTCTGTTCTTCCATGAACTGCTTGCGAAACAACAAGAAGGAAATGTCTTCAGCTTGCCGTAGACTTTCCACAGACGCAGAGGCGGAAGCAGGAAAGTTTTGCACCATTGCCCTATGTTAGCCGGGTCGCAGCCTTTCACTGCCAGTGTCGGGCTTGTCCGCCTTGAGAGGCCCTTTTAGGAACATAAGTTTCCGACGGCATATCTCTGACATGAACCCGTTACCATCCCCCACCGCGCGGAGGTCAGAGTTGGACTTTTTGGGGGGGATGTTAATAACATCTCATTATGTATTTCTTCATTTTCAATATTTTTCTTCCACGTTTTTTAAAATTTTTTTAACATAACCCACTGTTACTTAGTTAACATGACGTCATTATATAGTTTGTTTACAACGTGGTGATGAAACGTTCTGGGGCAGAGTGTATTTTGAAGGCTTTTTAAATATGGCAATTCTTTTCGTTTTTAATTTCTCTTCAAATGTTTTTTGTTTGTTCTCAAATTTTTTTATTTATTTTCCCAATGATTTTCCTATTATTGAATTTTCATACCTTTAAAATAAATTATTTTTATATTATATTTATAGTAAAATTATGAGCATAATTAATCATAAATTACTTGACAAGTCCAAAACTGTCACTGCATGCATTAAAGTTTCAAACGGACAATTCCGCAATGGAAGATCTTACCTTTAGAATGCCTCCTTCTCTTATATCTCTCTTCGCATTATTATTATTATTATTATTATTATTATTATTATTATTATTGATATTATTATTGTTATTATTATGCTTTTGGTATATAAATATAACTTCATGAAATCTAAATAGTTGGTTCCCCTTCGAGTGTTTAATAATTCATTTCATCAAGTTGAAGTGCTAGTCAGCTACTACTACTACTACTACTTCTACTACTACTACCACTACTACCACCATCCCAATATGGCGGCATTGTGACCCAGGTAGCGGGGTTTTGATTGGTCAGTGGAGCGAGGCGCCATAGAACTTGCATTTGAAATCTTTTCAAAACATCTCGCTTCTGTGCACTCTTAAATTTTGTCCATTTTAATCGAATCTCATTTTATCTTTTTATTTGCATATGTGAATTCCAAAAGATAGAAATGTTTTCAAAAGTATTCATTTCACATTAAACACAATGAAATTCCATTAAAGTTTTTCAAATCCAATTCAGTCTAATTTATTCTCTAAACTTTTCTCCAATTGAATTTGTTTTTAACGATGACGTCAAATTTCAATCGCGTTTAATCATTGTCATGGAGGACATATTTTCAGCCGCCATGTTTTTTTTTGAATATTCAAGTTTTCTCCAACTTTTGCACAAACGAATCCTTCACCTTAGTTCATTTTTAATCGTTTGAACATGGTCGTGAGGCATATTCAAAAAATTTTCCACTTCCTCAATCTTAAATTGGTTTTTTTTTAAATTTATTTGAAAGTTACATCTTCCAATCATCAGCATGCCTACTGACGCAGCCTCTCTCAATTCTAAGCATGCCTACTGACGCAGCCTCTCTCAATTCTAAGCATGCCTACTGACGCAGCCTCTCTCAATTCTAAGCATGCCTTCTCATGCAGCCTTTTCCAATCATCAGCATGCCTACTGACGCAGCCTCTCTCAATTCTAAGCATGCCTACTGACGCAGCCTCTCTCAATTCTAAGCATGCCTACTGATGCAGCCTCTCTCAATTCTAAACATGCCTTCTCATGCAGCCTTTTCCAATCATCAGCATGCCTACTGACGCAGCCTCTCTCAATTCTAAGCATGCCTACTGACGCAGCCTCTCTCAATTCTAAGCATGCCTTCTCATGCAGCCTTTTCCAATCATCAGCATGCCTACTGACGCAGCCTCTCTCAATTCTAAGCATGCCTACTGACGCAGCCTCTCTCAATTCTAAGCATGCCTTCTCATGCAGCCTTTTCCAATCATCAGCATGCCTACTGACGCAGCCTCTCAATTCTAAGCATGCCTTCTCATGCAGCCTTTTCCAATCATCAGCATGCCTACTGACGCAGCCTCTCTCAATTCTAAGCATGCCTACTGACGCAGCCTCTCTCAATTCTAAGCATGCCTACTGACGCAGCCTCTCTCAATTCTAAGCATGCCTTCTCATGCAGCCTTTTCCAATCATCAGCATGCCTACTGACGCAGCCTCTCTCAATTCTAAGCATGCCTTCTCATGCAGCCTTTTCCAATCATCAGCATGCCTACTGACGCAGCCTCTCTCAATTCTAAGCATGCCTTCTCATGCAGCCTTTTTCAATCATCAGCATGCCTACTGACGCAGCTGTTTTCAACCTTCCGTATGTCTTATGACGCAGCTTCTCTTAATCTTCAGCATGTCTACTGACGCAGCACAACTCCAGCACCCTTCTCAACAATGACCTTTTTCGACTGAATGGCTTGTTGAGACAGCCTGTAAGCTGCTTGTCTGAACTTTTTCGAGAATCTTTTTCCAGGATCGTTTCAAGTCTGGGTTTGAAGTTGCAGTCGTTTTTTTTGAAGAAGTTGCTGAACTTGCAGTGGTTGAGAACTCTAGAGTAAAGATTGATTTTGTTGTCGTCTCTCCAACTCCAACTACTTCTTTGAGACTTGCGTGCCTCTTTCGACCTGGTAGAACAGTGATTTTCAACCAGGATGCATACGGAGGAGTTATGCTGGGAGCAGTGGTTGAGTTTGTGGTGAAAAAGACAGCGATGGATGTGGTGGTGGTAAAAGGTGTCTTGATTTTGAGGAGGGTTGGTACTTCTGCGCTGCTTGGCCATATCTCTGGTTAGGAACTGATGGAAATTCGAAACATCCAAATCGTTATTCTGTTTGAATCTTCGTCAAATAACGAAGTCATCATTCAAAAATTGTTTACAAAGAAACTCCAGAGTTATATTTTATCAAATCAAATAATAAATGTTTGCACAAATTTTTGCATTCAACATATATTTAAATTCAATAACTCTATGGTCGGCTTGTGTGAGTGTTTTGTCGCTTACCTCATTCAACTTCTGTCCAATCATCATCCATTTATTAATTAATTAGGTCGACAACACAAATTACCTTCCTACTTTTACAAGACCTTACATCAACACACACACACACACACACACACACACACACACACACACACACACACACACACACACACACACACACACACACACACACACACACACACACACACACACACACACACACACACACACACACACACACACACACACACACACACACACACACACACACACACACACACACACACACACACACACACACGCACACACGCACACACGCACACACGCACACACGCACACACGCACACACGCACACACGCACACACGCACACACGCACACACGCACACACGCACACACGCACACACGCACACACGCACACACGCACACGCACACACACACACACACACACACACACACACACACACACACACAGCTTAAACTTGGACTGGAACAGGATAGCGACTCTAAGCAACAGTGACCTACAACATCTCGCCAACTTGAGATTCTTCTCTGTGGCACACAATCAGCTTGTCAAAATACAACGACAAGTATTTAAATCTCTTGAGAAGATTATTAATTTGGTGGGTAGGTAGGTTGAGGTGGATGAGTGAGAGAGGAGAGAGTTGAGGTGGATGAGTGAGAGAGAGGTGGGTTGAGATGGATGGCTGGAGAAAAGTTTGATTGAATTGGGTGGAGAAGAGTGGGTTGAAGTGGGTGAGCGATAGAGAGAAGAAAAGGGGGGAAAAAGAGGTGTAGTAGAGTGAGCTTTGGTGGTGAAATTGGGTGACTATGAGGTAGGTGGGTGCAATGAAAAACAAATAATTTCTATTTCCATCAATTTTTTTCGACAAAATGAAAAAACTACTAAACACAAAGCCAACCAGACAAACACACATCTAGCCAGCCAGACATTCAAAGACACATAATTCTAATAAATTACTTTAGGACTCCACCTCTTTTATTGAAGGTCTTGATTGATGATCAATGACTCAGTAAAAAGGAAACCTGGAGTCATGGCTTTGATTTCTGCCCAGAAAATCATACGTCTTCGCTTTCTTGCTTCTCTAATGGAGTGTTTCCGAGGTTTTTCAGTTGAAGTTATGTCTTTGGAAAAGTTTTAGCCAATCAGCTGGAAGCGGGCAAAATACCTCTTTGGGGCTGCCACTCTTTTGAGGTCCTAAGTAAGCGCCAGTCAATGGAAGCCATCTTGGACTCATTTGACTGTCTCAGCTGTTTTCTTTTAATTCCACTTTTGAATCATGGTTTTTCGCATCAAATTTGGTACAAAAACTTTTTGGACTGACGCCACTTTTAAATCTTGAAAAGCAAATGGGGGATGTGGTGTGGTTGAGATCAGGAGTGTAACCTCAAAGCCTTCAATAAGATGCAAGTATTGTTTTAGACTTTTAAATAGTGTTTGATTAATGCGCAAACGTTTGAGTATAACATAATAATTTTGTGAAATATTTAATGCAATTTTCACGAAAAACTCGGAGTTTTATGTATGAGAGAAAATTGGAGAGGAAAAGTTTGCAGAAGCAAAATTAGCATAATATTAAATGAAGTTGCAAAATATGCGCTTCTGCTCTTAAATCAAAGACAATTAAATGCAAGGATGTTTAAATTATTAAATAATTAAATGGAACCCATCAAAATATGATAATGAAAAACTACAATGTTTAGAAATGTGAAAGCTCCAAACTACCACGTTCTATTTGTTTCGTTCATCACCAAATCACCATCCAGAACCATATCAAAATACACCACCACCTCCAATATTTCCTCTAACACACCCCAATCCCTCACCACCCCCAATCTTCCATTTTTTACTCACCCTAAATGATTAATGAGTCATATTTGTGTTTGTGTGTGTGTGCGTAAATAGACTGCACGTGTGACAAAGTGGGGTAGTAAATGGTTAAAAGCCAGCAAATTTGCATGCAAGTTGAGTAAATCATTGGAATGTCGTTCAAAAAACATCATAGTTGAGTGCACATGAAGAGAGGAATATTCATAAAAAACCACACATGGGTGAGTTTACGTGCACACATACTTAATACACACCAGGCACATAAAAAAACGTCAACTTTTTTCGTAAAAAAACCTAAAAACAAACACGCACAAACACACACACACAGAACTTGCGTCACAATCACTTGGAGTCTCTGAGCAGACTGAACATTCCTTCCTTCTCCATTAGCCACCTGGATCTGTCCAGCTGTTGGTTGAAACAGGTTGGTGTGGTGTGTTGAGGCTTGATGTGTGTGTTGTGATATGGGAAGATGCGGTGAGGTGTGTGTGATGTGATGTGGGAAGAGGTGGTGAGGTGTGTGTGATGTGGTGTGGTGTGATGTGGTGTGGTGAGGTGTGTGTGGTGTGGTGTGGTGTGATGTGGTGAGGTGTGTGTGATGTGGTGAGGTGTGTGTGATGTGATGTGGTGTGGTGTGATGTGGTTAGGTATGTGTGATGTGGTGTGGTGAGGTGAGGTGTGTGTGATGTGGTGAGATGGGTCTGATGTGATGTGGTGAGGTGTGTGTGATGTGATGTGGGAAGATGTGGTGAGGTGTGTGTGATGTGACGTGGTGTGGTGTGATGTGACGTGGTGTGATGTGTTGAGGTGAGGTGTGTGTGATGTGGTGAAATGTGTGTGATGTGGTTAGGTGTGTGTGATGTGGTGTGATGTGATGTGGTGAGGTGTGTGTGATGTGGTGAGGTTTGTGTGATGTGGTGAGGTGTGTGTGATGTGATGTGGTGTGGTGTGATGTGGTGAGGTGAGGTGTGTGTGATGTGGTGAAATGTGTGTGATGTGGTTAGGTGTGTGTGATGTGGTGTGATGTGGTGAGGTTTGTGTGATGTGGTGAGGTGTGTGTGATGTGATGTGGTGAGGTGTATGTGATGTGGTGTGGTGAAATGTGTGTGATGTGGTTAGATGTGTGTGATGTGATGTGGTGAGGTGTGTGTGATGTGGTGTGATGTGATGTGGTGAGGTGTGTGTGATGTGGTGTGATGTGATGTGGTGAGTTGTGTGGTTGTTTTTTGATTTTTTTATTTATTATGTATTTTTTCAATAAAAAAATAAAATTCGTAATTTTTTTTTGTTTCTATTTTTTCAAACCATTTATCAGTTTTACTATTTTGAGTGCGATTTAAACTTCAAGATGTTGGGTTTTCTGCAAATTCTCGGATCATTTGCTCTTCATTTTGGCAGAACATTCATCTCGAGCTAAAACTTTTTTGGATTTTAATCGCTTTCATAAGCCTATCCTGCTTGTGAGGCGAGTTTTTATGTCTGTGATTCAAAATGGTGGCAACACGTGATCAACAAATGCAAGATGCGATTGGCTGGTGTTTCAGAAACGTAAGACAGAGATTAAAACACAAGGATGTGTAAAGGGAGAACTCATGAAGAGTGAATTAAATGACGTCCCAATCACCATTCACCCTCTCCTCCCATCAACTCACACCACCCATAGTGTTTCACCATCCACCATCCCCCCTATCAACTTATTTCACCCATAATATTCCACCATCTACTTTCTTGCCCCCTTGACACTTCATTAATTGCACCCTCATGTGAATTTGAACTCTCACGTGAGAAACATCACTTTATATCGATTCTCTTCTTCATTGTGTGTTGTATCTGTGCTATTTGACTGTCTGTGTGTAATCGTTTATAAATCTTCACGTGCACACGCGCACACAAACACACATAATCGGGCAGAGATTGTTTTATGGCGGAATAATAAAATGCTTTGTGCCACTTAACTGTGGATGAAGTTTGCCACGATTTAATGGCGTCTATAGCACTATTATATCTATGGAGGGTAGATGTTCTATGGTGAGTGGATGTTCTATGATGGTTAGATGTTCTATGGTAGGTGGATGTTCTATGGCGAGTGTGTGTTCTATGGTGGATTTGAACAAACAGAAACAAACCTCTATGACTCATGCTAACTCATTTTGAGATGACGCCACTGGAGCATGACAATGTTAATTTTCGGAGTGTCATCTCGGTGGATTTGAAGCAAGCATGCAAGCCACAAAAGTGAAATGGTCAGAAATGTTACTCAACATGAGCTTAAAGTTGAATCAGATTTTGAAAGGGGATCAGATTAAAATTTTTGAAGCACTTTATAAATTAGAAGGCTATGTTGTGAATTTTTGAGTTGCAAGTCTTAAACTAGGAGCTTGTGTTGTTGTGTGTGTGGTCAAGTGTGGATTTACGTGTGTGTGCGGTGTTATGTGTGGTTGTGTGTGTGTTGGGCTAAAAAGATGATGATTGTGAGAATGGTGATGATGATGATGGGGTGATGAGAGTGATGGTAAGAATGATGATGATGGGGATGGGGGTGGTGATGATGATGACGAGGGTGATGGTAAGGATGGTGATGATGATGGAGATGGGGGTGGTGATGATGATGATGAGGGTGATGGTAAGGATTATGATGATGATGATGATGATGATGATGATGATGAGGATGGGGTGATGAGGGTGATGGTAAGAATGATGATGATGATGAGGATGGGGGTGGTGATGATGATGATGAGGGTGATGGTAAGGATGATGATGATGATGATGATGAGGATGGGGGTGGTGATGATGATGATAAAATAATCTCGAGAACATTGGAAAGTGATTAGTTAAATGGAGTTCAAGACTGATAATGTCTCCATTTTTTGTATCGATCAAGCCATCAATGATGAGAATAATAATAATAATAGTAATATTTTTATTATTATTATTATTAACAGTTAAAGCAATAATGAAAGATTGGTAAGCTCAGCAAAACAAAATGAAGTTCAGCATGTTAGATAAACAATAAAAATAAAAATAAGTATGGGATCAAAAACAACAATAATAATAAAATAAGTAATCGTTCTTTCCACAGGTGCCCAAAGGACTGCCCACCTCCCTTCAGCACCTGTCACTCAAACACAACCAACTACAAGTCCTCAGGTTGAGGAACTTCCAAGCAACCAATAATATCGTTCAGTTAGATCTGAGTCATAACTCCATTAGAGGTGTGTCTGTTTGTGTGTGTTTGTTTGTTTTCTGCTCTTTGTGTGTGTTTGTTTGTTCTCTGCTCTTTTTTTGTGTTTGTTCGTAATTTTTTGGCTTCAAGTTAAGGAGCCATAACCACTCTGTCCACCACTCTTCTTCTCCACTTTTCTTCTCCATTTTTTTTGTTCTATAAACTTTTTTCCGGTTTTCTACATCTTCTGCTATATCTACTCACGAGACCACCTCCAACTCTTCACACAACCACATGGGAGCCTGAACTTTTCAGAATTTTAAATCCCACGTAGCTTCAGCACTAATTGTGTTTACTAAGCACATGCACGTGTTTTCGTGTTCTTTGCTATGGCGGGCTTGTAGTTGTTTATGTTTTTCGGTATGACGACGAAGTGTCACGTGATCCCTCGAAAAACATAAAGTAGTTTCCATTTCCTGCATGAAACTTGCACCAGCAACCCTTGGGTGGGCATGTTTGAAAAAGTAAATGGAAACATGGCGACACAGAAAGCCGACTCAATTGAATGATGGATGGAGCCTTAGAGGAGAAACTGAAAGTGAATTTAGATAACAAACAAATAAAAGTGGAATACAGATAAAAGTATTTAAAAATGGAATACAGATAAAAATATTTAAAAATGAAGATAATAGCGCCTCTGAAGCAATCTTGAATTGATAACTGTGCGCTATAAAAATCTTAATAATAACAATAATAATAATGAATATTTAAGAGAAATCAAGTAACAAACTTATAAGAGGAATAATATAGGAAATGATTAAAAGTGGATACAATAATAAATATCCAAAAGTTGAATATGATATGAAATATTGGAAAATAAGATGGAATAAAATTATTCGGAAGAGGAAGAAGATGAAAACTATTTAATCATCATCATTTAAAACAATAAATAAGATGAAGATATTCAAAAGTGGAATAAGATGAAGATGCTTTTTTCAGAGACATCTTTTTTTTATATTATTTGAACAACTTTTTATTTTCAATTTTTTTTGAGGAATTTTTGATACATTTATTCTAAAAAAATATAATTTTCGATAAGTACAACCTTATCATAAATCATTAGTAGTAATCTATAGTGAAGGAAGGTGATTATAAGGAATTTTAAACAAAGATAGGAAAGTACAATCAAGGAAGATTAAATGTTGTGAAGTAACTATTATGTAATTATGTGATGTTTTAAATCAGTAAAGTTAACTATTATATGAATATTCTTATTTTGATCTAAAACGATTTCATCGAGAGATTACTCTCTGTGTCCCTCCATTGGTTGATTTTTGTATTCTCTTCATTAAGGGGTCCCACGCACTTGATTTGATGCTTTCATAGTGGTGATTATCATGATTTATTATTGTTGTTATTGTTGTTGTTGTTGTTGTTGTTATTGTTGTTGTTGTTATTGTTGTTGTTCATGAAAAATGAATGTGGAAAAGCATGATGGAAATTCGATAAAAGCTCAAATGAAGAATTCCAACCAAAAAAAAAATGAAATAATCTCTGGAGCATGAATAATGAACATGGAGGATGCTGGAAAATCAAAAATTAACCATAAGCATCAATAATAATGATTTGCGAGGTTTATTATATTATGTTTAACCCAGAGAGTTTCAAGATCCACAAGTCCCCTTATGTGTTTGAGCTGGCCTCCAGCAATACTGGCGTCTGTCAACTAATTGCCATAAGACTCCCTTGTTTCTCCATTTATAAATATTTCTCGTATTTCAATCAGTTTTCTCACTACCCACTTTTCTCGAAAACCCCTCTCTCCCCCCGAAACCACCCACTTATAAATGCTTATTAGTCTAAGTGTCTTCTTGAGGGAAGTTAGCCTCGAAAAGATTTTGTGATGGAAATAATTGGTTTTTTTTGAAATATTTTTCATTCACAAATATCTTTTTATTTGAAAAAATTATTTGCAAAATATTTTATTTTTGAGGCTTAGTCATTAAAAATAGAAAACAAAGATATTAAATACGTATGATAATCCAGAAAAAATGAAAAGATGTTTGAGAGAGAAAAAATAACAAAGATGGCGGCATCGAGGCTCATGCGTTCTTTTTCCGGTTTTCAGTGGCTTCCTGCAACGGAAACCTTTCAGAGATTTGAAGGAATTTGAAACATTTTTCAAAAAAATTTGGTTTTTTGCAATTTTTTGAATTTCAAATAATTCATAGTTTTCCCACACTCGACCTCTTGGTTGTAGATTGTTGGAGGAAGTCTTGATTGGTGATGAATCTCTGGAAGTTGTTTCAGACTTCTGCTGTCTTGTGGATATGTTATCTCCAGGTGGTGGATGTGAGCTTGCTTCAATAACACATTGTAACTGAGCCTGGGGTAAATTTCGCCAACTTCTACCTCTTCTTACTAATCGCCATCGATTTTCATGGATCATGGGTTGTATCTATTCAACCTGTGTCAGACGTGCTATGTTGAATGATGCTGAAACATGAATTGTAACAGTATCCACGTTGAACTGCTTTAAACGAAATGACCTGGCCATGATTTGATGGATGTGCAACGTTAGAGCAAATGATAACGTTTGCTCTCACTCACTCTTTCCAAACTTGGCATTCGAGGTGTTGAGGTAGTTCTTCGTACAAGCAGAATGAGGTGGTTTGAACATGTAGAGCGTAGCGTGGGTTGGATCTCTCAGGTGCGAAAGTTGGAGATAAATACTTTCAAGAAACCTAAAAAGCCAAAAAACTTGGAACAAACTTGTATTGAATGACAAAAAAAAGCTAGGCATGGTTCGTGCGGATCACCTCGATCGCTTTGAAGAGAAAGGCTGACTTCGAGATAGAACTTCCAAAGAGCCCAACCTTTGGTAAAGAAAAACGGGCTATAAAAAAGATTTGATTGATTGACACAACTCAATCTGAATCCATGTGCCCAAACATCTCCAACTCATGCCACCCAAACATCCCCAACCCATGCCACCCAAACATCCCCAACCCATGCCATCCAAACATCCCCAACCCATGCCATCCAAACACCCCCAACTCATGCCACCCAAACATCCCCAACCCATGCCACCCAAACACCCTTTCTCCCCTCCCCACAGAACTAGACAAGCAGGTTTTCTCCTCCATGTCACATCTTCAGCATCTAGATCTGAGTCGTAACCATCTGCACAACATCATATTAGATCCTCCCACTTCCATCAAGTCTCTTCTTCTCTCATCCAATCAACTCTTTTCTTTATCCTTCTCTCAATCCTCTCCTATCCAGCATTTATGTCTGCACCACAACAACTTCACCATAATCAACACACACACCTTCACAAACCTCCCAAACTTAAACTTCATTGACCTCTCATACAACTCCATAACACACCTCCCTTCTCAAATATTTCTCCACAACCCATACCTCACCATCCTCAACCTTTCATCCAACCCCCTCACCACCCTGCCCTCATTTCATGGTGCCCTCAACCTCAAAACCCTCAATCTGTCCTACATTTTCACCCAATTTTCCACCCACCCTACTACCTTCTTCAACTTTCCACACCTTGAGTTTTTGTTCATCGATTCAAGTCCCAGTTTGGCTCACGTGAGTTTATTGTGACCCTCTTATTTGGGATCTTTGATTCCTTTATTATAGTCTTCCATTATTTATTTCAATTCTCATTATTTCATCTCTTTCATATAATTACATTTCCAAATAATTTTGTTTTGATCACTTATCGAAATGCCAGAGGGTCGTGACGTCAGCAAATCATGACGTCATCATAGTTCATTCTGTCTCTCGTCTGTCTCATTTTCCCTTCGTTTTTTTATTTTTCTGTTTGATGTTGTTATTGTGGTTCTTCTGTTTATTGTTATTGTTATCATTTTTTTGATTATTATTGTTATTATTTACCTTTATTGTTATTATTATTATTATTATTGTTGTTATTATTATTATTATTGTTGTTATTATTATTGTTGTTGTTATTATTATTGTTGTTGTTGTTATTATTGTTGTTGTTGTTATTATTATTATTGTTGTTGTTATTATTATTGTTGTTGTTGTTATTATTATTGTTGTTGTTGTTATTATTATTATTGTTGTTGTTATTATTATTATTGTTGTTGTTGTTATTATTATTATTGTTGTTATTATTATTATTTTTGTTTTTATTATTGTTATTTATTATTATTGTCTATTAAAATTATTTAATTATCTTCATTTGTCTGTTTTCCACTTCCTTGTGTATTTACAATCATTGTATCCATTAATTTTTTGCTTCTAATGGTCTGCCCGGGTGAGAGGGATAATGCTCTAATAAATAATAAATGTTGCTGTTCTCGTTATTATTATTATTATCATTATTGTGGGTGTGTTGACGTTCCATTTTTGCATTTTTTCCATTTCACGCATGCTCACTTGCCAACATCACGTGCCATCTTCTTCCTCTACTCTTTCCATTTTTTATTGTTTTTATCATTTCCTGTTTGTTCTTATTGTTTACTAATATGTTTGAAGTTATTTTTCCATTTTATTTTTTATTTATTATTATTATTTTATTCGTCTGTTTTTATTATTTATTATTATTATTTTTAAAAATTATTTTCATTTTTTTTCAATTGTTTTTATAAATTATTATTTTTCATTAATCAGTTTTTACTTTTTCATGCGTGTTTATTGTATTCTTGAATGAAAACTCTAGTTGTTTATGTCATAAGTTTCCTTCATCCCATTTTGCCATCGTAAGTTTCCCGAAGTGGTTCATTAAATATGAGATGACTTAGTGAACAACAAACTAAAAGTACATGGAAGAAAATATAAAATATTAATTTATTTGTAAACAAACGAACAAAAAGTGCCCTAAACTTAAGTTTTCCAATTTTTGTTTGAAAGAAAAAAGCCAACTTTAAAAGCCTCTCAAAAATTGATGTTTTTTGAATTTGAATCCTAATTTCTAAGCTTTCCGATCTTTTCTATTTAAAAAATTTTCAATTTTCCACTTCTATGTGGCTCCATTTTCTTTTAAAAAAATAGCGCATCATTTCGAACCATAACTTGGGTTATAGCCACTTCAATTTTGATAATGCCAGTATGATGTGGGTGTAAGCAGAGCTACAAATACACACACACACACACACACACACACACACACACACACACACACACACACACACACACACACACACACACACACACACACACACACACACAGATGCTTGTGACGTCAAAAGAATTGTTGGGAAACTTATCAAACCTTCGTGAGATGCACCTGAAAAAGTGTGGTTTGGAGAAGTTGGATGTGGTGCTGGAAGGTGTGATGAGGATGAGGAAGATGAGAAGGGTGGTGGTGGCGGAGAAGAAGTGGCTTTGTGGAGGAAAGAACACTACGCAGCTTCTCTTGGAGGCTTTTGAGAGAGGACTCATAAAACAAGAGGATCTGCTTTCCAACAAGTGTGTGTGCGTTTGTTTGTTAGTGTCTGTGTTTGTTTGTTAGTGTCTGTGTTTGTTTGTTAGTGTCTGTGTTTGTTTGTTAGTGTCTGTGTTTGTTTGTTTTTTGTCAGTTGTTGCTGATTAAATCCTCTTACTGATAGCGTGGATTTGAATCGACAATGCATGCTTGAGAAGAGAGCATTAAAATTTCAAGTCAAAAATGAAATCGTTGCACAAACAATAGTGCAGACTTAGAAGGTAGTTTGGAGGACTGGATAGGATGGCATGCAGTGAGGCATGAGCAGGATGATGTTGAAAATGAGGTTTTGATGGGGTGGTTGGGCGATGGACTGCTGACTAGATGTCACAAATGAAAGGGATGTATGGATGGGTGGATAGATCGATGGGTGGATGGATGGATAGATGAATGAATGAACGGATGGATGGATATATGGTTAGATACGAGTTTAGGAGTGACAAAGGGTTATTACTGGTGCTGAGTGATGGATGCCATGAAATTTAAATCTCAAAACATTATGAATAACTGCGCTATATAAACTTCAGTTTATCTGGATGTCAATTAATCTTTTTCCTGTTTTTTAATGCCACAACCAGGTGCGTTCTTCCATCTGACGGCCATTTTGAACTCACGTGGGCTGACGTTATTAACTTGACAAGAAACAACCATGCATTAACTTCTCTCTTTCCACCCTATCTACCCACACTTCCTTTCACTTTCCCCCCATTCTTCGACAGCACTACCCCCTTGCACCACCCAAGCTTCAATCTGATTGGAGGGCTTAAAGTTGATAGGGGCACACGTGGAGGCTTTGTGGTGGTGTTGATGATCATAATCATTGTCGTCATCATCACCATCTTCTTCATCATGGTGATTCTGATGTACGCATGTCACAGGTTACATCAATGGCGGAAGTGTCAAGAACTGAAAAGAGAAAGAAGTTTGAAGAGGAAACAGAGGTGTACGGTTCGAAACCTGGTTAGGCCCTTTCGAAAACAACCTCAAGCATGCTATGAACACTGCAAGGAGGAGCATCATTGATCAAGGTCTGCTCTGATTGGGTGGGGGAAATATTAGAGCATCGACCAGATGAGAACGGCAGCATCGCCATATTAAGCGCTGACGTCATGTGAGGTTGAGCAGTTTGAGGTTTTGGAGGTCGATGTTGTGTCAGAGAGGGTACATTGGTGTTGTATCATGAAGGTTGTTCGTGTTGTTGTGTTGAGATATGTATGTTGATATGTTGAGAGGGGCCGTTTGTTGTGTTGAGAGATGTATGTTGATATGTTGAGAGGGGCCGTTTGTTGTGTTGAGAGATGTATGTTGATATGTTGAAAGTGGCGTTTTGTTGTGTTGAGAGATATTGAACACTTTGGAATGATTATTTGTCTTTGAAATTGATTTGAACCCCTTTTCAAACATCAGTTTCGGTTGCAAGCTTGAAAATAACTCTGCAATTTTTCTTTTGTTTCATATTGAAAAATATTCCCTTGTGTTAAGGAGATTTTAAAAATGAACTTTGTATTTGACTTGAACGATAGGATGGTTAAACTGACATTTTTAATCACTGACACCTCATTTGATCACGTGTTGGTGTGGTATTAGAGGGTATGGAATGAGAGACTATTTGTATTTCAATTTGGGTGTTGTATTTCTAAATGCCACGACATTAATCCAAACTTATCGAGGTATTTCATTGTGCGATGTGAGTTCAAAATTTATCGTATTTAAAAAAACAAAAGGTATAATTTTCAATGTGGGAAGTACTATGTAAATGTGAATGAATATTGAATTTTTAAATGTAAAAGATTTTGTATTTTTAAATATAAAAAACAATGTATCTTGTGAAAGGTACTGTATTTTGCAAATGTGTCTTTGTGGCGCAATTTGTTAATAAATCAGGATTAAGAGGCTCTGATGGATGGCCATTCCGAATAAATGCAACAGCTTGCAGTGCTTCCAGATAGAAATTTGTTCACATCAGATCTTTCTAGAAGACAATTGAGATCGAACATAAGTAAATTCAAAGAGATTTCAAGAAATGAATGAATCTCGTGATATCAAACGTTCAATAATGCAGGATGTGTCGCCAGAGTTGGAATCGAACCCGGTGACTCTGGGTTGGTTCGGAAGCTCTAAGCACTTAGTCATCTTCTTTCCCTTTTCTTTCTCTTCCTCCTCTTTCTTCTACACTTTTTTTTTCTCTTCTTCTTCCTTCTTCTTCTTTTCCTTCTCCTCTTTCTCTATCTCTTCCTCTTCATCCTTTCGAGAAATTTGTGAGACAAAAGTGTTCTCAGTTCAGAGGGTTTACATGGAATGAGGCTTCCAAACATGGAGCACTCGCCACTCGTTCAGACTTAAATGCTCGTAATTAGAGGGATGCTGTGTGTCTTTATGAAACCTTTCTAATTTCACATGTGTCTTATTGAAACTTTTCTTATTTTACATGTGTCTCATTGAAACCATTTTAATTTCACATGTGTCTCATCGAAATCTTCTTAACTTCACGTGTGTTATGCTCAAATCTTGAATGGAGACTTCAACTTCTGAAATGTAACTAAAGAACTTAAAGGCATCATGAGCAAATGAACAAACAGATCAAAATCATATTTAGCACATTATTGGCAAGTTAAAATTACCACTCGGGCGTCAGTGCGAAAAGTGCATCTCAAAGAAACTCCAAACTTTCTTTGCATGTTGCACACGCAAAATGAGAGACTCGCAATATTTTGCTTTTTATGAGCAATTCCTTCGAGGTCGGCGAGTTTTTAAGACCAGCTTTCAAACAAAATGTTGAGCAAGTTTTGTTGATTATAAACTTCATGTTGAGATTTTTGCATTTTTAAAACTCGTGTACTGATGCTATCAACATGTTGGACATTTATGTTGCGCAACAATTCAACACAACATTTAGTTATTTCAACTATCAACTCACCATGCACCACAACTTCTCAGGTCATGCCCTCAAATGACCTACAAGTTAATCCCCTTGCAACATGGCTGACATCTGACCCTCTTGAACTTTTGACCTCTCACATGGACCCTTTCTCCATTGAGAAAGGTGGTGAACGAGTGAAGAACGCGAATTGATTATGGAAGTTTTTTAAATTATTTCAAAATGAGGGCTATATAACTTGGATGTTTATATTGATTGTGACGTGAATCTTCACAAACAACTTTTCACCCGGAACGACTGAGCAGCCTTGAGAAGTGGTGGCAGGAAGTTTCAAAAAACTTTGAACTCATTGATCTTTTAGTTCTGAATATATTTTTAGCTATTTGATTCTCTCTTTTCAGCCAATCTTAGGAATATAACAACCAACATGTTTTTGCGACCAGAACCGATCTCAGCCAATCAGAGCCCCTTACAAGCTTTGCAATCAACATGGAGGAATCTTTATCGAGTCTTTCCAGATCTTGCATTCCGACATACGGCCCCAGAATATACAGAACACCATTAAAAGCAAGAAGTGTGCCTCGAATTACAGCGTAGACCATATGCTCCTCTCACCTTTATCGCAGGTCAGACCCGGGAGGTCTTAGAACCGCGATAAGCAGTAGAACTTCATTATTAGGACCTCTATTAATTGCAAGAAAAGATATTTGCTAAAGTTGGAAAACATCAGTGAGGATTTACCAAAGTCCTTCGAGCACGTCAAGTACCAGAGATATAGGAAAAACCCTAAGAAGCCCTACATGGTGACTCTTCAAGACAAGCTCCGCCATAAACTGCATACTTGTGAACGAATACCTCTACATGCCGTACCAAGACCAACCCCCCTCATAGCCCCGTCTATGAGAGACATCAGTGGCTTGAGAGATTTTATGTCTGGTTTGAGTGTCATGCACAACTATCTGTCAAGATGCATTGACAGGGCTTTTGATGAGGACTCCGATGAAGAGTACTAAGTGTAACAGCCATAATATATCTGTTTCAAATATTGATTTTGTTGCACGGATTCAAATAAATAAATAAATGGTTTTTTGCATATTGTCTCATTTCATGCACCTAAAGTGACCTAAAAACTTTTGGAGTTAATGCCACTATAATCATATTTGTTATTGTATTGTACTGGGCCTTTCACCAAAAAAGAATATCTTGCAATGAAAAAATATTTTAAGCTTGGAAAAGTTTCTGGTGAAAACGGCATTCCAAACGAACTATTGAAATACTGCAATATAGACGACATCGTTTTAGAATATGCTAACTCACTTCTTTTAGACGGTCATAAGCCCCAACAATGGTCTGACATCAACATTCTACCTCTACCAAAAGACGGGGACCTCAGTAATGCATCAAACTATAGAGGAATCGGTCTGTCAGCTATGATGTCGAAAGTAGTGAACAAGCTTATACTAAATCGAATTCAACCTCAACTAGACCCACTACTCAGAAACAACCAAAATGGATTTCGACACAAAAGAAATATCACAGCTCACATTCTAGCGCTTCGAAGAATAATTGAAGAAGCAAAAAGAAATAATGTCCCTGCAACCATAGTTTTTGTGGATTTCAGTGAAGCATTTGATAGCATTCACAGAGCAAAAATGATGTAAATCCTCAATGCATATGGAATTCCAAATGAACTTGTCAATGCCATACAAAAACTATACGAGGGAACAAGAGCTAAGGTACTCTCTCCTGATGGTGAAACTGAATATTTTGAAATTTTAAGAGGTGTTCTTCAAGGGAACACACTGGCCCTATATCTTTTCACCTTTGTTATTGACTACATTATGAGGATGGCCATTTATGGTAAAGAAAAACTTGGCTTTATTCTTAATCCAAAAAGAAGTCGTCGATATCCAGTGAAAGTAATAACTGATCTCGATTATGCTGACGATATCGCCCTCATATGTCACGAAATAGCTCAGACCAAAAAGCTCCCAAACTGAGTTGAATCCGAAGCTGCAAAAAATGAATTATACTGCAATGCTAAAAAGACAAAAATGATGAGGTTTAACTAGGATAGTATCAATGACATCAAATCTATCAGTGGTGGTTCCATCGGAGAAGTTGACAATTTCAAGTACTTAGGTGGTTGGATGAAATGCTGTCAACACGTTGTGAAAGCTAGGAAGGCGCAGGCATGGATGGCTTGTCACAAACTCAAAAAAATCTGGAAGTCATCAATGAGCAGAAAAATAAAAATCAGGTTATTTCTGGTGACGGTCGAGTCAGTGCTGCTCTATAACTCTGAAACGTGGACTCTTACTTCTGCTTTAACTAAATCACTAGATGGAGCTTATACCAGAATGCTTAGAATGGCACTAAACATATCTTGGAAACAACACGTGACAAGTGAAGAGATGTACGGTGATCTGCCAAAATTAAGCTGTAAGATTAGAGAGCGTAGACTGAGACTTGCCGGTCATTGTGTTCGGCACCGAGAAGAGATAGTCTTGAAACTTGTTCTGTAGCAACCTTTGGCAAGAAATTCAAAAAGAGGAAGAAAAGCAATAAATTATGTTGACTCTCTGGCGAGAGACACCGACCTAGAAAGCACTAAAGAAATTGAGAACGCAATGCTGGACAGGGAATCATGGAGAGGCTTCATCACTTTGGCTCGACTTAAAAGTCGGCCTAAGTAAGTATTGTATTGTATTGTACATAATTCAGATTTGATAGCCCATCTGCTAAGAAGGTATTGAAAATTTTGAAAACGATAGTTGAATACAATTTTAGCTTGTAAGGTCAACAAACACAAATTATTCATTTGAAAAAAGCTTTGTGTCTTAAAATAAATACTTTGTTGACTTTACATTTTGATTCCGGTTATTATACTCCATTAATTGTAGTTTGTTAAATTAATTTAAAATTGGGCAGCTCTAATTTTAAGAAAGACAAAATCAATTAATTTTGACAGCGTTGAGTTCAAAAACATAGTTCCTCGCATACACCATGTTGACCCATGGTGCTCAAAAGTTCAAATAGAAGTAGGCGCCTTGAGTGACAAACAAACCACAGAATGGGGCTACGATAAAGACACTTCGTGCCGCTTACGTTGCAACTGATAGAACCTCTGTCGAATATGCCGCAGCAGCTTGGCTCTTCTGGGTCTCTTCATCCCCGATGGAAAAACTAGAGACCAGCCAAAAATTCGCGGGTCGAGCCATCACATACCAAATCAAAACAACACAAGTAGAGGCGATCCTGGCAGAAGCGGACCTACCCAAAATCTCTACGAGAGCAATGCAACTCAGCGCCATAGCCCTAAAAAAGTCGAAACGACTCGACCCAGATGATCCACGGTTCCAGGTCACCGAACGAATAACCCACCAACGCACGAAGAAACCCGGCTGGCGCAAGAATGCCGAGGCAGTATGAGGCAAAATTTTTGGAGATACCCGCTCCCCTCGTCAACCAGAACTTCCCCCCTTAGCTAGAGACAGGTGGACACCTTTTCAAGACCTCAGGCAACAAGTCCGGGAATGTGGAAACCGACAAGAAGTAGGTCTCACAACGATTAGAGGAAGGATGGGAAAGCTACAACCTCGTCCTACGAGTGGTACCGAAATAGGTGGCGGTGGCGTCATCGTCACCACAGGCCATTCAAAAGATCCCCAGGTTCACCGTTCCATCACCTTACCAACCGGCAAATGGTGTTTCTCCTATCAAGCAGAAATAAAGGAAATGTTGAAAGCGTTGCAGATAATAAAGTCCGAACGCCAAGTTTAAAAATCCCGAATGGTAAGTGACAGCCCGCCCGTGCTGCTCTGTATCCAGTGTGCCCCCCTTCCCCTCCCAGCCATGCAGACAGAGGTGAAATGCTGTTACTCCAAACACAGCGAAATTTCGGCCAGAGGATGCTAGGTAACTTTACCTGGTGCCCAAGCCACTGCGGTGCCATCGGAAACGAGTTGGCGGACACCCAAACAAGACAAGGAGCTGGCAGTTACCAATCAACAGTCGACTGGCACTACGTCTCGGCCAAAGCGGTGATTTGGAGAACCCGAAAAGGCCCAACATTCTATGCCCAAACACAAAGAATATATGGCGACAGAGGCGTTAAGGTCAATAGAAAAGCTGAAATGCACTTGGAGAAAAGACTATGTGACGCTGGGCCGCCTATGTTCTGGCCACCACCCGAACCTAAAGTACTGGCTGGCCAAAATCAGAAGAGCCACGGACATTGTTTGCCAAAAATGTGGACTCGAGACAAGACAGCGGAGCACGTCATCTAAGACTACCCAAGAATCCACCGCCTCCCAGTTGAACCACCACCCCCAAACACGATGGCGAAAGACCCCGCACTTACCTTACGCATCTGAGAAAAGTGGAAGTCTAAGCCCGACTTTGCGGATGTGTCCTAACTTCATTCGTTACAGCATTAACCCATCAATCTCGTTGCTCAACAACAACAACAGCACTATCTACACTTGGTGGGCTACCAAGATATGTAGACCCACCAAAGCAAAATATACATTTTCTTTGTTTTTTTTTGTGGAAATTTGAATTGCTTCAACTGCTAAACGGATCCCATGACGTTGTCCAACATTTCAAAAATATCATTTGTGTTTTTAATACCTTTATAATAAAGAGATATAACACGTGATTAACTGAAATGAACGTCATTCAATTTAATCTTTAGACAAACAAACAAACCAAAACAATTTTGAAACTCACAACAAGCAACACAGCTATAACACCGCAGAGATGATTTTTGAAGATAAGAACGTTAAAGAATTCAATTATATGTTGCGCAACGAACTGCCTGAAACGCTCAACTACGCCGATAAATACTTGACTCACCCCCACTCCTCCAAGATAGAAGTCGTCAAAACTGGTAAGGGCTCATATGATCTGGTCAAATTCAAAAACTCTCCTAATACATTCTACAAGAAACGGAGGCCAACTGACATTCAAGGGTTCCACATGAAGAGACTTCCTTTAATGAATCCTTACCCCGCCGTGCTAAACCAAAGAAGGAACTACCTTCATGAAAAAAGGCCAGCAACTTACGCACCCACGTTGTCGAAAATAAAAGAAAGAAACGAAACAGGGGAAGAAGAAGAAGAAGAAGAAGAGTCCAGATGGGCCAAACTTTTTCATCGAGGATGTCTAGCAAGAAACCACTCAGACTCTGAACTCCCTACATACGTATCACGGCAACCTAGGCGCAGGAGGCGAAGTAGCAACATGGGGCAGAGAGCGGGTCGCGCTTTGAGTCGTTTTTTTACATTGGCTTGGTTAGAAGACATTTGAATGAAGAAATCATTTTTTTTTAAATTGACTACTGTTTTTTATTGCAATAAAAGTTTCAAAAAAAATTATAGCAGTTTTATGTTCAATATTTTTGAATCGTGATTCAAGGGGGGTAGTCTGTTAGAACGAAAAATTAAGCTGAACTTTCATTGGTTGTTTGTGTACTTTGTTCTGATTGGTTGCTTTGAAAAAACTAAAATTTAGTATATTAGCACCAAAACAACAGAAAAATTTTAAGCAACCAATCAGAACACAGCAAAATATTAACCTTTCGTTTCGTTACTTCCTCGCGTGATTCAGAAGGTCAAGTTTGTGACCTTGAAATTTTTTCATGCAACCTTCTTGTACCAACCTAAATTTCTGCAGCCCTCTTGTACCAGCCTGAACCTCACTGACTTGTGGTTAGAAAACAGGATATCTCAATATTACGACTTGGGCGTTTCATGGCATGCTCAAGCATTCAGAGAGTGCTTTTGTCAAACTTGAAATTTTCAAATTTATGTGACGTTCATGCATGCCATCCTATTAAATTTCAAAGTTACAACAAAATAAATTGGAAGCCATCAGTGAAATTGTAGAAAAACTACAAAAACTTCCCTTCTTCGACTATTCCAGCAAGAGAATGCACAGAGATGCAAAAGAGGAAGGGATAGACTATGATTCCAAATACATGCACTATCCCCACTTGCAAAAAAATCATCCTGGTAAAGAAGGGCACTTCATGTTTCGAAAACTCATCCCAAATTTTTTTTATATTACTTTGATCCCGTGATTCGTAGGAATATTACAAGAAGAGGGTGCCCGTCAGGAACCCTTACTCCGAGGTGATCAACCACCGCAAGTTTTTCAAGGTGAGAAACAGACCAGCCATCTACAAACCCTCTCTGGACCCCATAAAAGAAAACCCTCCGTGCAGTGAATCATCGTCCTATAAAGAGTATACTCCACATGACCGTTATTTAGATGAAACCTCCACCTCTCCTACTTCTACTTCCGTTCTTCTGCAAACAAGTGAACCATCTTTCTTAGACATAATTCCAAAAATGGTTGGAACTTCCAAGAGTATAACGACTATGACGAAGCATGAGATGATTCCGATGGTGAAGGTGACTAGTGGATCAGCTATGAGGCAGGTTTTTGAGGTTTTCACATCATTTTCAAATGATGGTCCTAAATAATTTATTGCAGTTATGTGTTTCTGAAGTTTTTCGATGAAAAATAAATACCGGTTATAATGTTTTTTTTAACAGAAAATTAATTTAACACAACAAATTAATTCTTCGTCGTGACGTCAAAAACGTAATCTCAAAAGCCAATTGAACAGCAACTAATTTGACATATTTCCATCAATACCGGTACAATGGGCACCCCTACTAAGTTCATGGAAGAAATGAGAAGAATCAGAGAGCGTTTGGAGGCCTCCAATAACCCAAACTCACCTCGACTGGTGGTCGTGAAGCAGGGCTTTGGTGAGCGGCCAAGGGATCTCGTCAGGTTCAAAGACTCAAAAGAAACCTTCTACAAACTCAGAAAACCTTGGTCTCCAGAAACTGGATACTCAGCTCCCAGACTCCCGGGGTGCAGAAATCCTTACCAAAATGTCATCAACCGCAGGAAGTTCACAAACATTCCCAGAAGAAAAAGTGTTTTCAGACCCACGTTGCCGAGAATTGCTGAAGCTCTACCCCCTTCCATCTACGAATTAGATGATAATGATGATGATAATGATGATGATGATGATGATGATGATGATGATGATGATGATGATGATGATGATGATGATGATGATGATGATGATGAGGATAATGGCGGTAATGGTGACTCTATTACGAGACCCATGCTGCACCCTGAAGAAGCTGTAGAAGGCGCGCCCTTTTGTTCCATCCCTCTCAGACGCAGTCATAGCCTCAGCAACTTGAAGACAAGGTTGAGCAACTGCTTTAGACCTCTAAGAGATATGACAAGAAGAAGTCTTACGAGACTTCGAAGACGGAAACTTTAAGAAGCTGATGGCTATTGGAGGTCTATGTGGGAAAGGAGCTTATAATAAGTGTTGTCAAATAAAATGTCACATCTGTCTCATTTTCATGTTCGAGCACTCAAAAAAATAATTTCACAATTGTCACATCTTTAGTTTGCAGTGCTTCTTTGAGGGATAATATTTTGTAGTAAAGTCAAAAACAGTATTAAAACGAAGACACGAAGCTTTTTGTAAGACTAGCTTACATTATCAGAAGATGATAAAATCAACTTTGAAACTAACAGAATAAAACCCAAGTTCTCTTATGCTGGCTAACCCCATAAATTCATGATGATTCAGTTTGACAAGCTCTCAGTGCCTAAGAAGGAGCTTCTGATCGCACCAGGATTTTTTGAGGAAAGATCTAAGGTACATGTTAAAATCTTTTTTTGCCCAAAAAATGAAAGCGTGATCAGAAAATTGGAGTCGTTTACGAACCACAGCATCAAGATATCGTATTCGTGGCTCACCACTAAAATCCGCACTCTCTTCCCGATCAACGACAAACTGACACCTAGCCAACATGTCATCTATAAAAGGGAATGCTATTGCAAGAGTACGTATATTGGTGAAACTCTGAGAAACTCCCTAATTAAATGGGCAGATCACGAATCGGACAAAGGCAGTTCCGAACCTGCCAAACATCTCATTGCGAATCCTACCCACAAGTTTGCTTGGAGCAATCTGGACAGAGCATCCACTAATGCTAGGAAAAGGAAGATCTGGGAAGCATACCACATCAAAGCACATCGACCCACGTTAAATGACCAGACAAAGTTACTAACTTTGTTTCGCTTAGGCATCACTTAATGGTTGAGTAGTAATAGGCATAATTTATTCTTCCTTCATGTCATAATGCCACTTTTTAATTAACAATAAACCCTATTTTTATTATCTCACGCAATTCATCAATAATAACTAGTAGAAGTAGCTTGAAAGATTTTAACTTGTATCACTTATGTGTAAGCTAGTCTTACGAAAAGCTTCGTGCCTCTGTTTTAATAAATACTTTGCGTTTGTTGACCTTACTATTTGTTTCAGGCTATTATACTTTATTGATAATATTTTGCTTGAATATTTGTAAGGGTTGTCAGAGTAGGTTTTTGTTTATGCCATCAAATAACAGCTTCTCGAGTGTTTACTCATGCCACTAAGAGCTTCTTGCAACATTTTTCTTCCTAAATCCTCTGTGTGCCTTCATTCTTATGAAAATTTTTGACCTAGTTTGACTGACTTATAGAAAACCTGATTATATATATCAATGATTGCTTGTGACGAGATGTAATTTATCGGAAACATGGAAATGTTCTTTTGATAAAAAAAAGCATTGTGTTTTAATAAAATTTATTATCGTTTTTAAATATTTTATTGTGGCTTGACAGATGATTCCGATAAGAAGCGGGTTTATATCTATAACGATAAGTGTTTTTAAAAAAATTTGTTTTATGCAGATTTGTCGAGTGAGTGTGGTCAGAAACAACGCAGCTATGGTGTGTTGACATGTTGAGTTGTGGTGTCGAGATATTGAGCTGCGGTGTCGTTGAAACGTCCTCTAGCGAGTGTTTTGGTATTTGGTGAAGTAGTCTTATTTTTATGAAAGGTTTGGGACGAATTATATAATTAACGAATTATATAAATAGGACGAATTAATTTATATATAATTATATAGAAAAAAAAAAAAAAATATATATATATATATATATATATATATATATATATGTAATACAAATGAAAGACTTTTTGGAGCTTATTTTATTCCACGAAGCTTCTATATTTATACCTCTATTTGATAATGTAAGTTTATATATATATAATTTTTTTGTGTCACACACATACGCACACACAGGAAAGAGCATACAACTGTGTACAATCAATAAGACTTCTCGTCAATGGCAGATTTTCCTGGTGGCTTGATGTTTTGTAGTTTTTTGGTTAGTAGTTTTTTGCTGACAACATCCAAAACATAAGGAAGCACACGAAAAATTTAAAAAAACACAACCACACATTTTAAAGTTGGAAATTCATTTCAAAACACAAAAATTTTTTGCCTCATAGCCTGGCTCAAATGAGAAGAACAAATCTGCAACCACACATAATCAAATAAGCGACACACTTCAACGATCAAATGAACCTTACACACACACCTGGTCCCATGAACACACACTTCGTCCCATGTACACACATATAGACAATTCCAAATTGAAACAACCTAACATTAACACACATAAGCACTTAGTGCTACAAAGGCACATAAACACATATTGATACAAACACATTTAAACACAGAGTGATACAAAGGCACATAAACAGATACCACAAGACAAACATGGGATCCATGTACCGCAGCGAAGAAATGACCTTGTGCCAGTTGTTCCTTCAGGTTGGTGGAAAAGTTTGAACCGGAAGTACAAGCTTTGAATCTTCCTTATAATGGCGTCATTGTTCCCTAAAATACTGATAGGGCCTTTAGTAGTTTATAAATTGTTTGTAACAAATGTTTTTGAAAAACATAACTTGAAATTGTGAGGAAAGTTTGAGGGAAGATTTTGAAGTTTCCACAATATAAATTGTCAATAAATTTTATTGCATTCAAATAATTCAAAAACTAGAAAGACACCGATGATAACAGTGAATAAACTGAGCAACCTTCTACAGGCCGAAGCGGCTTATGCTTGTGTGTCAGAACTGGGAGAATTGGGTCTAGTGCAGTTCCGAGATGTGGGTGTTGGGGGTGGTTTTGGGTGCTGGTAAAAAGAGTTGAGAATGCTGACGAGGGGAGGTGTGGGTTTTGGGGGATGGAAATGTGGGTGTTGGAGGGGTGTGGCATGGTTGTGTCATAAATGTGGAGTGGGAAGCAATAGAGTTGTTTGAAGTTGACACTCAATGATAAACAAACACACATAAACAAACTTCTGAATGCACACAAAGAATGACACGTACAAACACGCACACACGCACACACGCACACACACACACACACACACGCACACACACACACACACACACACACACAAGGATACTTAGAGAAAGAGATAAGGGGGGCCAACATAGACATGGTGGATAATGGGGACAACCCTGATGCTCCTGCCCCTAGAGAGATGATTGACCTTGAGGTTCCTATTCATTCATTTATCCATCCATCCTTATTCATCTATCCATTCTTATCAATCTATCCATCCATCTATCCATTCATCCATCCATCCATCTATCCATCCATCCACCCTCCCACCACCAACCAGGCAACTTTTGAAAAATTGGAGAATGAAGTAAGAGAAATAGGAAGCAATAAAGAGGCTCTAAGACGCAACTTTGTAGACCTTACTGAGCTCAAAGAAGTCCTCAAGAATGCTCAAACCTTCTTTGATGAGGTCTGTGGGTTGTAACACACAACACATGTGTCTTGGTGGTATACGACACATGTGTCTTAGTGGCACACGGCACATGTGGCTTGGTGGCACACGACACATGTGGCTTGGCAGCACTCGATTTTTCTAAGTGCTTAAAACTGTCGAATTCGTGATAACAATGTGCCTCGTCTTATTCAATTTGAAAATGTTTCAAGTTTTGAAATAAGCTTTGTGTTTGAGAGCAAGATTAGGATGCAAGTGGTTTTGAAGATGAAAGAGTGGCAAACTTGGGATTGGTGGAGAGGTGTTCACAGATGTGGAAACAATTTTAACCACTTGTTACTCATTTCGGAAAGTGATTGACCCTTGATTGGAAGGTCCAAAAGAGGATGGTGTGTGAAAGAAACGTTTTGAACTCTGATTTCTTATTATTGTTACAAAAATATAACGTTGAGATTTAAAAACATTTAAATGGAAATTCAAAAAAAGATATAAAAATTATAACAAAACAAACCGATCAGGCAAAGAGTGGTCAAATGGAGGAGGCGTTGGGAGAAGAGGAGGCCAATCTGCAGGGAGGCAGGAGACTGGGGTCAGTCTGCACCACATATGCTGCTTGCGTGTGATGATATGTGAAAAACACACAAAAAAATACAAATATAAACACCCCACGTAACTCACACAAATAAATAAGCACACACACACCCAAACAAACAAACACACACCAGGTTCGTAGCAGGCATGCTACTGAGGGAGAAGGTACCAGCGTTTGAGAAACTTCTTTGGAGGGCTTGCAGAGGCAACGTTTTCCTGAGGTGCGTGGATGGTATGTTTTGGGGAGGTTGTCTGAGCATTATGGTGCTCTGAATGACGTCATTAGATGGATGTTTTGTACCTTGTATTTTTTTTCCAAAAGTACCTTTGTCAACTTTTGAGTTATGTTTTAGTTGTGTTGTAAGTGTGGTAAAAGATTGAAAGGTCAATGAATGAATATTCATCGAGTGCTACGTCATAACCTCCTCCACTCTCATTGGCGCAGGCTAGCTGAAGTTGAATCTCGATTGGAGGACCCAGTCACTGTGAGTTTGTGCTAAATGCATGTGATAGAATAAAACGACCTATGAAATCAATCATAAATGTTAACACAACAAACAATATAACCTGCCTATGGAGACAGGGAGACAGAATATATAAGTCAGTTTTCATTGTGTTCTTCCAAGGAGATCAGCTCAAAAGTCGAGTGGTCAAGATCTGTGAAGGGTGTGTGTGCGTGTGTGTGTGTGTGTGTGTGTGTGTGTGTGTGTGTGTGTGTGTGTGTGTGTTTGTGTGTGTGTGTGTGTGTGTGTGTGTGTGTGTGTGTGTGTGTGTGTGTGTGTGTGTGTGTGTGTGTGTGTGTGTGTGTGTGTGTGTGTGTGTGTGTGTGTGTGTGTTTTCAGCTTGTTCTCTGTTGTCTGGTTTGACCTTTTTTTATTTGCAAATACCTGTATACATGTGTGAAAAATTAAAAAAAACTAAGCGTTGAAAAAAAAAACACACACACACAAACGCACACACACACAGCTTCCGAGCAACATTATACCCATGTCCTGAAACTCAAAATGAACGCAAAGATATGGCGACCGGTGTTTTCAACAGAATTGAAGAGCTCAACAATGTAAGGGTGGTCGTGTGGGGTCGTGTGTGGTGTGGTGGTGTGACGTGGTATGGTCTGGTGTGTGGTGTGACGTGGTGTGTAGTACGGTGGTGATACGGTGGTGTGACGGGGTTTGGTGTGGTGTGTAGTGGTGTGTGTGGTACGGTGGTGATGTAGTGGTGTGTGTGGTGTGGGGGTGGTGGTGTGTGTGGTGTGGGGGTAGTGGTGTGTGTGGTGTGGGGGTGGTGGTGTGTGTGGTGTGGGAGTGGTGGTGTGTGTGGTGTGGGGGTGGTGGTGTGTGTGGTGTGGGGGTGGTGGTTGTGTGGTGTGGGGGTAGTGGTGTGTACGTGAGAGACTTAAACAAATTTGATAGTAATAATAAGCACGAAAGTTGAAAGCCAGATAATGAAAAAGACTTAGAGAATGATGACGTCACTGCAGGTTTTGAACCAGACGCAAGACCACCGTCACAGAGTGCTTGTAACTGCCGCCAAGAATATCAAGGTAGTGAGAGGAGGGGCTTCAAGATGGTCAAGGTAGTGAGAGGAGGGGCTTCAAGATGGTCAAGGTAGTGAGAGGAGGGGCTTCAAGATGGTCAAGGTAGTGAGAGGAGGGGCTTCAAGATGGTCAAGTTAGTGAGAGGAGGGGCTTCAAGATGGTCAAGGTAGTGAGAGGAGGGGCTTCAAGAGGGTCAAGGTAGTGAGAGGAGGGGCCTCAAGATGGTCAAGTTAGTGAGAGGAGGGGCTTCAAGATGGTCAAGTTAGTGAGAGGAGGGGCTTCAAGATGGAGGAAAATGATTAAATGTAATAAAGATAATTTAACAACCATTTACTTCACCCACTTACATCCCTCTCTATCTTTCCAAACCACTCTCCATCACCACCACACTCCACCCACCGCCAGGATTGGTTCACAAAAGTTCGTAAAATCAAAGCTATCTACCATACCTTGAACCTTCTCAACATTGACGTCACTCAAAAATGTCTCATATGCGAGTGTTGGTGTCCAGTGCAAGATCTCGACAAGATTCAAATGGCCCTCACTCGGGGAACTGTGTGTTTGTGTGTTGTTTGTGTTTTTTTGTGTTTTGTTGGATGCTTGAGTCTTATGAACTCTTGCTGTCTGTCTCTTATTTGATGTGAGTGATTGCTGCAAAGTTGCCAACATTTGTGTACGTGGTCGTATCTTTGTGTTCCATCAAACTTCGAAACAAACGATTGAACCAATAAATTTCATCCAGGAAAGGAGCGGAAGCAACGTGCCTTCCATCTTGAACCGGATGCAGAGCAGTGAGACTCCGCCCACCTACAACAAAACCAACAAGTTCACCAAGGTGTTCCAAGCCATTGTAGATGCATATGGAGTGGCCAGTTATCTGGAAGTCAATCCAGGTAGGTAGGTGGTGCAACGAACAATTGTAGATGAGTCATCATTATTTCTTCAGTCTCATGCAATCAGTTCTTATTCTTCAATTTTTCGTCTCCTCTCACTTATTCCTTTCACCCGCCCACCGACTTTCACCCATCCACTTTCTTCTAGCCACCCACCCACCCTCTTCTAGCCACCTACCCACCCTTTTCTAGCCACCCACCCTTTTCAAGCCACCCATCCATCCCCTTCTAGCCACCCACCATTCCTCACTCACTCCTCCCTCCTTCACAGCTCCCTTCAGCATTATCAGCTTCCCCTTTTTATTCTCCCTAATGTATGGTGACGTTGGTCATGGTGTTTTGATGTCCATTGCAGCTTTCTTTATGGTCCTCTTCGAAAAGAAGATCGCCAGTAAAAAGTCCCAAAATGAGGTGATGGAGGGAGAGATATTTGTGGGTGTGTGTGTGTGTGTGTGGTTGTATTGGTTTAATTTGTTTTCAGTTATTATTGGCGGTGTGAAAATTTTCAGAACCAACCTCTGACATACTTTTTGTGCATGGACGACATGTGCTCTCCACAACTTCACTTCACTTCTTGTGCATTTATCCGCCATAAGACAGGTGCACTAAACTGCAGAAAGTGCAGTTTATCTATGGATCTGGTGTGGTGTTCTTTTTTTGACTTGGCAGTGATCAGCTAGGCAAAGTTTTTTGAAATCTTTATGTAGGCTCTTTATTGATGGCTTCCGTTGAAACTTTGAAGTTTTCTTCCCGCAGCCAATTAAAAATTAATCGTTTTTTCTTTTGACCGCCATTTTTTGTTTGTATCCAAATTTAAAATGAAATTTAAATTCTTCCGATGTTAAATAATTTTCATTGTCTTTTTTATGTTTTGAATATTTATTTTACTAATTTCAACTTTTGAGTTATTTCGGTGTGACTAAAGACTATTTTGAAATTTTGTTTTTAGCTAACATGAGATTTTCCGAAATGAATTATTGTCAACTTGTTACACTCTTTTTTTAAACATTTTCAACCAAAAAACTCAACTTCAAACTTGTGAAGACTTGAAATTCAACACAGGTCATTTTACTCGTGTCTACACATACACAAACAGACAAAAATACGAACACACACACACAGATCTGGAACATCTTCTTTGGAGGCAGATACGTCATCTTCTTGATGGGAGCCTTCTCTATATACTCTGGTCAGAATAATAACAATAATAAGATTATTATTGTTTATAATGTTAATTAACTAACATTATTATTTTTATTCTTGTTATTGTTCATAAAGGAATAAAAAGATATTATTTTGTCACATGATATGTAAAAAAGCTAAAGAAAACCACCAACAAAAAACCTAAAAAACGAACATTTCACCAACATCAACAACATTACAAGCACTGCTTATGGAAGAGAATTCGCAAAAAATTCTGAACAAGCCAAAACTTCAAAAATGAATCAAAAATCTACAATACCAAATGAAACCCTCCGACTCAAAAACGAAACGCTACCATCTCACGTCATTGCATTGTTAAGAAAGGCACCGAAATTTGCTATCAGCCAACAGAAAGTTTCATTCATGCATACCATATCTGCTACTGAAATAGCTGCAACAAATTCAACGAATGCTGGTTATCCAGGAAAAGGTGAAAAACTTCGTCAAAACTGTTCATATGGAAAGCACTCCTAACTTCACAAATCATGAAAAACGATCTCAGGTTTTTGAGAGAAAAGATAAAAACTAGAGAGATTGCAATAGTTCCACAAGACAAAAGAATAGCGCTTGTGGTATCCTTAAGTTTCAAAACAGAAATCTTTGCGAGCCTTCAAAAAGATAGTGTCAAAATGACACCACAAAAAGATTGGAAACCAATGCTAATGTATTATGATAAGGCTATACTTATCGAAAATTATAGCTTTTGTTTTAAATAAATGTATGAATTCTCAATTGATGTTTTTAAACTTTAATTGCTATACAAAACATACATGAGAATTCTCTGAGAAGAAATCACAATACAAAAAAAGTTGCTAGAACTCATAAAAGAGAACAAAATACCTGGAAAAGAGTATAAACAAATATATCCTTCTGGTTCTCTTACTCCCATAGCATACCGATTGATAAAAGCACACAAGCCTGATAAAAACTATCCCGCCCAAAACATAATATTTCATCGTGGTAGCTCTCAAGAGGTGCTTGCATCCTACCTTATACCACTCACCTAATGTTTTACGATAAGGCTAAACTTATCGAAATTTATAGCCGTTTTATTTTGCTCAATAGATTTACTAAATTTTTCCATAAATCGACGTAAAAAAATTTTCAAGTTATTGTCATTGTTGGCAGGCTTCATGTACAACGACTGCTTGTCAAAGTCCTTCAAAGTCTTCCCTTCTTCTTGGTCTGTCACTCCCAGCAAGTACACCACGTCTGTCTCTGTCTATCTGTCTGTCTCCTTGTCTGTGTTTATTTTCTTGTCTGTGTTTGTGTCTGCTTCCTTGTATTTTTTTGTTTTGTCTGCTTCCATGTATTTGTATATCTGCTTCTTTGTCTATAAGGTTGTTTGGACTTTTATTACGTTAGAATATTTCAACGAATTTTCACAGAACTTAAAATTTTGATCTTTCAAATGTTTTTGGGAATGTTCACCACTCAAATTCCTTGAGTGACTTTTGTCACTATCAATCACAACAAACCAATACATTGCCATCCAATGAGATCACAGCTTGACAAACATACAACCAATCACAGTGGTTTCCTGCAGACGAACAGACACGTCATCTTGGATCCCGCCAACAATTCTGACTACTCTGGCTCTCCCTACCCATTCGGGATGGACCCTGTATGTTTCTTTGTTTGTTTTTTTGTTTGTTTGTGTTCAGTTATGTATTGGTAAATGTGGTTGCGTGTTGGCAGAGTTGTGACTTTCTAAGCATTCAATTTCTCGTAAACTTATTTTGTGTCGGAAAAAGATTTTCTTTTTGAGCTTCAAAAAACTTTAATGGACTGATCAACACCACCAACTCTTAAGGATGTGATTTCACGTGCACACACAGGTGTGGGTGTCTGCAGAAAACAAGATCACGTGGCTCAACTCTTACAAAATGAAGCTCTCTTTGGTGTTTGGTGTGGCGCAAATGCTGTTTGGCTTGATCCTCAGTCTCCAAAACCATCGGTGAGAGTGTGGTGATGTGTGGACAAAAATATGCTTATTTGGTGAGAGCGAGTAAAAGTCAGTACATTTAACACTGACAGAATCATTTGGAATATAAATTGTTTAACAAAATGGTGGGAGAACAACTTCCGATTAACAATAACAACCACTCCAACAGCTTCCGGAAAGATAACTTATCCATCTTATGTGACTTCATTCCTCAACTGATCTTCATGTTGAGCATCTTTGGTTATCTCATCATCCTCATCTTCTACAAGTTCTTATATGTCAGCGCCCTCGATGCCTCGTGTGCTCCAAGTCTCTTGATTGGTCTCATCAACATGTTTCTCATGAACTACCCCACTGAACCCTGCAGTGCTGCTCAGTTCTATGCTGGACAGGTTGATTTTAAAAATAATAATACTCACACACATACACCTTCCTTCCTTCCTTTTGTGCATTTATCCACCATAAGGCGGGTGCACTAAACTGCAGAGCAGTTTATCTATGGATCTGGTGTGGTGTTCTTCTTTTGACTTGCCAGTGATCAGCTAGGCGAAGTTCCTTGAAATCTTTATATAGGCTTTTTGTTGATGGCTTCCGTTGCAATTTTGAAGTTTTCTTCCCGCAGCCAATTAAAAATTAATACTTTTCACTTTTAACCGCTCAAACCGCCAATTTCGTTTACATCCAAATTTAGCATTAAAAGCCTTGATTTCTCCAAATCTTGAATACTTTTCTATTGTTTTATTTATGCATTAAATAATTATATCACTAATTAAAATTTTTAAACTTTTGTACTTATCCAACATGAGATTTTTCGAAATAAATTATTATCAGCTTGTTACATTAATTATTTTAAACCATTTTTCAATTACAAAATTCAACTTTAAACATGTGAAAAATTAAAAATTTAACGGAGGCCATTTTACCTCGTGCCTACATACACACACACACTGTTCTTGCGTTCATCCACCATGAGGTAGGTGCAAAGGATTGAGAGACGAGCATTTTTCTTGTGATTATAAATGCCTTGTGGTTTGAAGTTCAGCCCGCAGTATTGACACTTTATGCTTGCTTGTGTCTGGTGCTTCTGTCTCACGTGGTTTGCCAGACCTGCTTTACTGGCAGCTACTCTGTTGCATCTCGGAAAACGTGCAGGATAAGACTTTGTCAGAACTGTTCTTATTGTTGCTATTGTTTTGAATCTGTTGCTATTATTGTAGTTGTTGTTGCTCTTTGTTTTTCGAATTTTTGTTGTTGCTATTGTTTAGATTGTTGTTGATGCTTTTGTTTTGATTGCTGCTATTCTTGTTGCTGCTGTTGTTTTGATTGTTGCTATTGTTGTTGTTGCTGCTGCTTTTATTGCTGCTATTGTTTTGATTAATGTTGCTACATTTTTTGTTGTTGTTGTTGCTCTTTTTATTTCGATTATTGTTGTTGCCATTTTTTTCGATTGTTGTTGTTTTATTGTTTTGATTGTTGTGGCTATTATGGTTGTTTTTGTTACTCTTGTTGTTGTTTCTATTGTTTTGATTTTTGCTATTGTTGTTGTTCTTGTTGCTTTATTTGTGCTTCTGAAATCGTTTATAGCACTACGTTTTTGTCCTGCATGATTCCAATAACAATCACCACTTTAAGGCTAAACTTTGTTGGGTTGCCAAGGATTTTTACAGTCTAGCATCCAATTCTCTCAATCTTTTCTGTGGATATGGTGTGTGTTGCCCTTTGCACTGGTAAGTTATCAGCTGTACGCAGTGTTGTAGCTGTTTTTGCTGTATTACTTAAAGTAATTGTAGCAGAGCTGTTAGCTTCGTATAATTTTTCTTAATCCGCTGGGTTTTACTTGTCAACTGCTTTTTTCAAACTGAAGAGATTTTTTATTTTTCAAGTTTTGAGCAATATCTTCAACAAAATTGAATAACTTATGTTTTTTGGTAACAGAAACAGCGTTTTGTAGCAAAGAAGTTAATCTTTAACTATCGTAATAAGCAAAAATATACGGAGCAGCTAACACAGCTTCGTGGCTTGCGCACACACACACACACACACACAAACACACACACAGAAAGGACTCCAAATCTTCTTGCTACTACTGGCACTGTTATGTGTGCCATGGTTATTGATTCTCAAACCTGTCTTGATGAAAAGACAACACGACAAGGTTGGGTGTGACGTCACTGTTTGCATGAAGTTTGGTGGACAATTTAGTTATGAAAGAGACGATGGTGAAAAGGGATTGGAAGAAGATGACTCATTTTTGATGTTTTTTCTATTTGACCTCACCACGTGACAGGTAGGGAAAGCACAAGAAGGGAGTGGATCTCAAATGGCCAAACCGGAAGAAGTACGTTTATGAGACAAACTTCTAAAACACACTTTCAATCATAATTAAAAGTGAACGATCAAAAACTGGGCTTTCTACAGTTCAAGCTCGCAGAGGTTGTTGTACGCCAATGCATCCACACCATAGAGTATTGTCTCTCCTGCATCTCACATACCGCATCCTATCTGCGACTCTGGGCCCTGTCTCTAGCTCATGCAGGTGTTGTGTGGTTTGGTGAGGTGTGGTGTGATGTAGTGTGGTGTAGTGAGGTGTGATGTGGTGCAGTGTGGTGAGGTGCAGTGTGATGTGGTGTGACGTTGTGACGTGCAGTGTGATATGGTGTGATTTGGTGTGATGTTGTGAGGTGCAGTGTGATATGGTGTGATTTGGTGTGATGTTGTGAGGTTCAGTGTGATGTGGTGTGGTGCAGTGTGGTGTGGTGTGATGTAGTGAGGTGCAGTGTGATGTTGTGAGGTGCAGTGTAGTGTGGTGTGATGTAGTGAGGTGCAGTGTGATGTGGTGTGATGTTGTGAGGTGCAGTGTGATGTGGTCTGACGTTGTGAGTTGCAGTGTGATGTGGTGTGATGTTGTGAGGTGCAGTGTGATGTGGTGTGGTGAGGTGCAGTGGGGTGTGGTGTGATGTGGTGAGGTGCAGTCTGGTGTGGTGTGATGTGGTGAGGTGCAGTGTGATGTGGTGAGGTGCAGTGTGATGTGGTGTGATGTGTTGTGGTTTGGTGAGGTGTGGTGTGATGTGGTGAGATGCAGTGTGATGTGTTGTGATGTGGTGTGGTGTGATGTGGTGAGGTGCAGTGTGATGTGATGTGGTGTGGTGTGATGTGGTGAGGTGCAGTGTGATGTGGTGTGGTGTGATGTGGTGTGGTGTGGTGTGATGTGGTGAGGTGCAGTGTGATGTGGTGTGGTGTGATGTGGTGAGGTGCAGTGTGATGTGGTGTGGTGTGATGTGGTGTGGTGTGATGTGGTGTGGTGAGGTGCAGTGGGGTGTGGTGTGATGTGGTGAGGTGCAGTGTGATGTGATGTGGTGTGGTGTGATGTGGTGTGGTGAAGTGCAGTGGGATGTGGTGTGATGTGGTGAGGTGCAGTGTGATGTGGTGTGATGTTGTGAGTTGCAGTGTGATGTGGTGTGATGTTGTGAGGTGCAGTGTGATGTGGTGTGGTGCAGTGTGGTGTGGTGTGATATAGTGAGTTGCAGTGTGATGGGGTGTGATGTTGTAAGGTGCAGTGTGATGTGGTGTGGTGAGGTGCAGGCTGGTGTGGTGTGATGTGGTGAGGTGCAGGCTGGTGTGGTGTGATGTGGTATGATATTGTGAGTTGCAGTGTGATGTGGTGGGATGTTGTGAGGTGCAGTGTGATGTGGTGTGGTTTGGTGAAGTGTGGTGTGATGTGGTGAGATGCAGTGTGATGTGTTGTGATGTGGTGTGGTGTGATGTGGTGAGGTGCAGGCTGGTGTGGTGTGATGTGGTATGATATTGTGAGTTGCAGTGTGATGTGGTGGGATGTTGTGAGGTGCAGTGTGATGTGGTGTGGTTTGGTGAGGTGTGGTGTGATGTGGTGTGGTTTGGTGAGGTGTGGTGTGATGTGGTGAGATGCAGTGTGATGTGGTGTGGTGTGATGTGGTGAGGTGCAGTGTGATGTGATGTGGTGTGGTGTGATGTGGTGAGGTGCAGTGTGATGTGGTGTGGTGTGGTGTGATGTGGTGAGGTGCAGTGTGATGTGATGTGGTGTGGTGTGATGTGGTGAGGTGCAGTGTGATGTGGTGTGGTGTGATGTGGTGTGATGTGGTGAGGTGCAGTGGGGTGTGGTGTGATGTGGTGAGGTGCAGTCTGGTGTGGTGTGATGTGGTGAGGTGCAGTGTGATGTGATGTAGTGTGGTGTGGTGTGATGTGGTGTGGTGAAGTGCAGTGGGGTGTGGTGTGATGTGGTGAGGTGCAGTGTGATGTGGTGTGATGTTGTGTGTTGCAGTGTGATGTGGTGTGATGTTGTGAGGTGCAGTGTGATGTGGTGTGGTGCAGTGTGGTGTGGTGTGATGTAGTGAGTTGCAGTGTGATGGGGTGTGATGTTGTGAGGTGCAGTGTGATGTTGTAAGGTGCAGTGTGATGTAGTGTGGTGAGGTGCAGGCTGGTGTGGTGTGATGTGGTGAGGTGCAGGCTGGTGTGGTGTGATGTGGTATGATATTGTGAGTTGCAGTGTGATGTGGTGGGATGTTGTGAGGTGCAGTGTGATGTGGTGTGGTTTGGTGAAGTGTGGTGTGATGTGGTGAGGTGCAGTGTGATGTGGTGTGGTGTGATGTGGTGTGGTGAGGTGCAGTGGGGTGTGGTGTGATGTGGTGAGGTGCAGTCTGGTGTGGTGTGATGGGGTGAGGTGCAGTGTGATGTGATATGATGTTGTGAGTTGCAGTGTGATGTGGTGTGATTTTGTGAGTTGCAGTGTGATGTGGTGTGATGTTGTGAGTTGCAGTGTGATGTGGTGTGATGTTGTGAGTTGCAGTGTGATGTGGTGTGATAGAGGAATGGAAAGATTTTTTATTCACACAGAACTGTCAGAGGTCTTATGGTCGATGGTGTTAAGATTGTCATTAAAGGCCACAGGAGCTTCCGCCCCTTTTGCTATCTTTATCATGTTTGCACCCTGGTTCTGTCTCACCATCACTATCCTCCTTCTCATGGAAGCCCTATCTGCATTTCTTCATGCCCTCCGTCTTCATTGGTTTGTGTCTGTTTGTTTGTTTCTGTGTTATTTTCATATTAAGTTATCAACGGTCACTTCCAAGTGATGGTCGTCATAATTGGAGTCCTCTTTATGAGCTATATGGTGCATGCCGTAGGCATAATAGCCATAACACGAACAATATTGTCAGCCGTATAGCTCAGTGGTAGAGCATGAGACTAATTATAAAATTTACCGGGTTCGATCCCGCGTGGGCCCACAATAAGCACCTATTTCACAGTGCGTTTTCGCTACATTAAATTTTCAACAAGCGCTTTGATCTATAAAGAAAAGCGCTTTATAAATACTTCCATTACGTTACAATAATTATTATGAATATAATAATGAAAAAATTTAATTAAAAATTGAGGAAAAACTATAAAGGCAAAAGTGACAATAATAATAATAGAAATATGATTTATAAAAGGTGAGCAAGAAAAATAGAAATTTAACGTAGCGAAAACACACTGTGGAACAGGTGCTAATTGTCGGCCCACGCGGGATCGAACCCGGTAACTATACAAATTTCCTTCATGCTTCGAAGTGGGGGGACCCCAACCACACCTACGCACCTTTGTTTTCATTCATAAAATCATTTTTATAAACAAAAACATAGGATCAATAAAAAAATTAACGAAAAAACAACAAAAAAAACAGAAACAACACCAAAACAAAACACCCACCACAGGGTTGAATTCCAGTCCAAGTTCTACTCGGCAGAAGGTTACCTCTTCGACCCCTTCTCCTTTGACCGCCTTCTGGAGGCCCAGGAAGAGGCTGCGTAGATTGCATGCTTTTGTTTGTCTCTGTGTGTTAGTTTAGGAAGCCAGTGTGTGGTTGGTGGTACAATCCATGGGTTGTTTCTCATATATTTGTGTCTTTATTTGCTCTCACGAGCATTTCTTGATCGATGTAGGACTCATTGTTTTAGTCTTTCTTGCTAGATGTAGTTTGTTCATTTTTTCTGATGCTTCCAACAATGTCAGTCGTTCATGCCAAGTCAACGACCACAATGTGATGCGTAAGATTTGTGTTGCTGGTGGCAGTGATGAATATGACTGCGTGTTTCAGCTAACATTTTAGAACTTCAATCCAGCTTATTCATAATTAAGGGCTATTTTTATTAGCAATGAATATTCATAAACTGGAAGTTATCTGCTTAGGATTGACGTCAAAATTTCTTTTACTTTAGTTGTGACGTTCAGATTGTGTTTCGCAAAAATTTGATTGGAAACATTTGGATTTATAGAAAATAGTTCAATACCAATGTTATATATATATTTCAGTTATGCTCAGTAAATAATTTTTGATCTTAAAATGTTGAAAGTTTTGATGACTGCCAATTGGTTGTCAAAGTATTAAAAGAATGACTCTTCTTCATTTAATTGTTGGAAACAAAATTTTTTAAATTTGCTATTCGAAAAATTGGAGTCACAAAGCAAGCAATTTGAAATGTTCTTCTTTATCTTACAAGGCTCATTTTTTTGTGTGAGATTGCAACTCAAAAAGGATTTAGAAAAAATAGTTTTCACTGCTGAAGTCACAAAGTCTTTGTTACACATTTTTTCTATTCTCCATCTTTTAATCCACCCCCCCCTTTAACCTCAGTCTCTATCTTTCACCCTCTCTCCAACCCAATTTTCTATTCCTTCCCACTCTTTCAAACCTTCATATAATTTTTCCTCTTCCTTGATGATTCCCCTCACCCACAGCATTCTTCATCTCACAAACAACAAGTCTAGTAACAGGTGGGTATTTTTTGAACGCCTCAAACACTCAGCTTCCTAGAGCATCATCATCACAACATCACTAGTCAGGGTACAAGTTTAACTAATTCGAAAGGTTATGAAATTCAAGTTCATAATACGAGATAAAACTTAAAAAATTTTTTACAAATAATCAAAATTCTAAAAATATTCTGTATTATGTTTCATAAAATTTCTCATGTCTTTTTTTCAGAATATAGTTTTTTTCAAACTTTCACAAACACCAAAAAATGCTTGCAAATGGACTTTTAGACAAACCCTAATTTTTGTTTTTTGCTTCTCTCGAATGTCTGTCCTTTTTCTTCTGATGCCAATTTTCTAAAATTTTATCTACTTTTGAATTTTACATATTTATAGCTTTTATAGTTTGAATAAAAATTAATTTTCTAAAACTTGAGTTTTTGTAGAAAGTTTAGTCAAAAATGGATAATAGTGATTCAAAAAGTTTAAAGTCTTTAATAGAAAAGAGTTCAAAATCCAACTTACAAGTGATGTGAGTTTAGAAAAATTGCCAAAATTTAATTTTTTTGTATCTTACTAAATCTGAAAATTTAAAATTGGAAAGAAATTTGGAGGGTGATGACAGCAAATGCTTACACAAGATTGAGGGAGAAGAGGTGTTGGTGATTCCGAGCAAGTCAAAAGATTCCAACTCTGATGCTAGCAGCAAGGTTTGATTCATTATAACGTTTAGAATGATATGTGGTTTGAAATCAATTTGGGCTTACGCCATTTTAATTGGTCCATTGTATCACTGTTTTAATGTTCTATTTATTATAATAAGACACGTTTTAAAGTGTTGATGCTATGTTCAACATGTTGGTAATATGTTGAACATGTTGGTAAAATGTGAGATATACAGATGATATGTTGAACATGTAGATAAAATGTTGAATATGTTGATGACCTGTTTAACATGTTAGTAAGATGTTGGCAATATGTTGACAAAACAGATAAAGTTTCAGTCAATAGTGAGGTATGATTGGGAACACATATATTACCATGGCAACATGGTCATATCACATATCAACAAAACACACTTTGCTTACATCCTCAAAAGTTTGTTTCCCACTTTTTATATAGCCATTACTCAAATATCCCCACACCAATAACATTATTCACTGCTGTCACAAACATAGTATCATCAGACCACGCAAACTTCACCACCACCCCATCATAATGACCTAGGCAAATCAGGGAGTGTGGTGAGAGTGGCTAACAAGGAGACAAACCAGAGAGGCTTATTGAAAGACTTTGCAGGAGTGGTGGTTGATATGAGTTTTGCAAGCATTGAGGATCGAGTGGTGTTGGCAGTAGTGGATTCTGTGGGCAAGCTGTATGTCCATGAGTTGCATGAGGACCCCCATGATGGCAAAATTGTGTATGTGGAGAGAAGGGGGGTTTGAGCCTGCGTATGTGTGAGGTTGTGGTGGGCAGTGTGGGTGGTATGTGTGGTGGGAAGTTTGTGGATGTGGTGGAAAATGTTGACATCACTACAGGGAGGAGCTTCTACTGCAGTCCACTGTGGCCAACCAATCAGAGTCACAGTTTCACAGGTTCATCTCTGTTGTCATAGCATAAGTCTATTTGTTTGGTAACAATATCAGTATATATTTAGCATATTGGTATATACTAACAACGTCACATGATCTCATCTTCAAAAAACATCACAAATAATTAGAGTAATAAACATACCCTCTCCCTCCCCCACCTCATTTCCCTCATACACCTTCCCACAAATGCCAGAGTGGTCTGGTGCTCATTTATAAAGGAGGACAATACAACTGTGTCATCTTCATCTCCTGATGTCACCATTGATGACTCGCTCATGCTCCTTCTGACACATGACCACAATGTGAGTTGATGTTTTTGTTTGATCAACTTTTATGGTCATTTTGCTCAATTTCGATCATCATTATCTGCGTATTTCTGGGTCTTCTGCCCATCTACACTTCAACCCACCCAAACACCGTTTGAAGGCAGAGTTATGGCACCTTGACATGATACTGAGAGAATGTGAGAGCAACCTTATTGACCCGTCAACCCTTTCTTGTGGCTACTATAAAATCTGTGGTCACTCCAAGGTCGGTGGTGGTTATGAAGATGAGCGTATGAGGGAATGCATGATACATTTTACTTGTTGATATTCATTTCATTGTTCTCTGACAGCCGATAGTTGAGGCTGCCTTTTCACCGGATGGCACTGCAGTGGCTACTGCCAGCATGGATGGTTCGGTCAAGTTCTTCCAGATCAATACCTCTGAAGATGAAGTTCTCAAGTGGGTGGAGAAGTTTGGGATGGATGGGGTTGCTGGAATTTATTATTTGTAATGATGGTGTGATGCTTTTTGAAGAGTCTTGAATATAAATATGTTGCTTTATTATCAATATTTGACGACATCATTAAAATAACATTACTTTTTTCACTACCACCCTTTCCATCACATCTCCACCCCTGTCCATCACACCTCCACCCCTATCCACCCACTACAGACTTGTGCACCAATGGAGACCTCACGGGGGTGAAGGTGTGTCATTCATGCATTTCCTCGATGACCACGCCAACAAGAATCTTGAGTATGCATCTGTGGCATTTCATAGATGGTTGTGCATCGCTTCCTATATCATTATGTATGTGAAATCTTGTCTCACTTGCACAACATTGACCCCCAGTGTACAGCTGTGGAAGTATGTGCTGACAGGGTGTCATTCGAGTGGTGAGCTCAAGTTGTGGGACTGCCAAATGTGGTCATGCATTCAGACCATCTACCTCCACCCATCTCTTGTCTCCTGCTCTTTCGACTCAACAACCAATCATAAAACATCTTCTAAAAATAGACTCTATCATGCAAACAATACTAGTGCAGTAGAGAAAGATGCTGATGAGATAGGTTGTGTCATAGAGTTCAAGTGTGTGGGTGATGATGATGATGATGATACTTCTAAAGACACCTCCAAAGCACCACACATTAATAACAACAATAAAAACGTAAACAAAGATGGCGGTGTGAGGGAGGTGTGTATGAAGGCAAAGTTTGACCTTTCTTCAACCTTCCTCATTATGTCCGACATCAACAGGCGGGTAGGCTGCCTCCAATCAATTGTTTCACATTTTTTCTATCCACCACTACCTTTTCACCCAACCATCATTATCTTCCCACCCAATCACCTTCCTACCTCACCACCACTTCACAGGTTCTATATGTGTTGCATGTACAAAATAACAAAGACGAAAAAGTGCGCTTTTATATCCTCGGAGAGTTTCTTTTAAACGAATCATGTTTGAGTTTCGACATCAGAGACATCTCATTGGTGAACAGGGATGACGTAGACAATGATGACAGTGATGCCTCATTAGGCAGTGATGAAGATACTCAAATGGTCTCCATATCTCTCTTCACTGTGCACCCCAAGTGTGTGTTGATGTTGTTGCATTGGGCTTGCATGGTTGGGCACCTCAAGTGTGTGTTGATGTTGTTGCATTGAGCTTGCATGGTTGAGGCAAATGATGACTTCCACTCCAGGTCACTTCAGAGCTTGCAATTGTTGTACAGTCTGTCAGGAGATGTGGTTTCCAGTGAGGTGGGAGAGGGCCACTTGAAGCAAGGTAGGTTTTTGTTTTTGCTTCAACAGTGGGGTCACATCCTTTTATCACTTGCAGGAAAAACAGATGCCACAGATGTGCCAACCGAGGTGGGACAGCAGTCAGAGATCGCCCACTTCCTTCCCACCTTCCCTGCACCTTCATCTTTTCCTGAAGCTCCATTCAAACTCATCCAATCAGATCTCCCCTTCAAAAGGTCTGTCTTTTACAGCCTTTATCATTCAACAAAATTCATGGAAAAAAGCTTTTGCATAGCATTGCACTTTCACAGACATCAGGAGTCAGGAGTGGAGTGCACAGCAACAGAACACATTAATGAGAACTTTATTCAACATAACAATGACAAGGTAGATGACACAAGTGAAGCCAAGATGGATGAAGAGACTCGAGGTTTGGTTGAGGGGGCAGACCGGGATCGACCTGATGGTGGGTCGAGGGTCATCGTACACAACAACACAACATCACAAAGTAACAGTCAGCCAATCAGGTAGTGTGATGTGATTATGTGTGTGTGCTGTGATGTGTGTATTATATCGGAAGCATCTTTATCAGGTTTTTTGACCGAGGTTGTGATGGTGTGTGTGATTTTGGGGATGGGAGTTCTGATGGTAGTTCAGCTTCCCAGGAGGTTCGTTTGCATTTCATACCTCCACATGCACCAAGCTTGAATGGTGTGTTGAGACTCTAAATGAAGTTATTAATAGCACTTGCACCCACCACAGATCACAGAAATATTTGAAAACGTTAGTGAAGAGGGTAAGAAGGATGATTATGACCTTGCCCATCCTGAAAGGTTGTGTGTGTGTGTGTGTGTGTGTGTGTGTGTGTGTGTGTGTGTGTGTGTGTGTGTGTGTGTGTGTGTGTCGAAGGTGGAATATTCGGCACACGTTTGATAGGACACATGTGTATTGCACAAGAAGTTCATGAGGTTCTATGGGGATTATCCTTTCATTTCAATTCGAATGATGCAGGGAAGCGGATGCTGAAGAGAAAGATGATGAGGTGGGTGATGATAATGATGAGAACCAGTTCTCCAATAATGATTACAAACACCACAAAGCTCCCGCCAATAAGGTGTTGTAAAGTTTTGAAGGGGGATGTGTGTGGTCAATAAGAGGTCATAGTCAATCTACATCTCTAATCACCTCCACAATACACACATAAGCACAACCTCACACGCAGCCTCCTCCGACGTCAGACTGGCCTCAAATAGATGTCTTGATGCAGAAGTCTCAAGCCATGGAGAAGTCCTACACTATCTCATTTCATATTATTTGTTCATTTGCAACCACCTTCAATGTTCTTCATGGCCACACAAACCTCTGCATGCCCACCTTGATAGAACTTTCAGATATTTTCAGGACAATAATAATTACATGATATAAGATTTCTCTGAAAAGTTATATGATATTTTACATGATTATTATAATGTTCCCACACCTCTGCAGTAATATGAACCGCAAAAAGATCACGGCTGACAGCAAGGAGCTGGTGAGTAAGGATCAAAAAATTTTGAACTTTATTTCATGCCACTTCTTTGGTCGTCATACCACCAAAACTCTGTTCACGTCACATGTGCACCACTCACACTCCTAAACAAACCAACACAGAAACAGATGGGCACGCAGATCTGCCAGTTGTTGGAAGTGTGCAAAGCTCAGAGAGAGGAAATGACTCAGATGAGTCTTAGTCTGCAACAACGAGAGAAGCAGCACCAGGCTTGCATCAGGACTCTCACCAACAAAATAGATGCTCTCAGCACACAAGTGCTTCCCTCTCTTCATCACAACATCAACATTCTGGTTGATGAAGCTGTCAAGTCACATCTGAAGACTGTCACCAGCAGTGGGTGGTATGGTGTGTGAGGTGGTGGGGGTGTGGTATGGTGAGATGTTGGTGGTGGGGTGTGGGATGGTATGGTATGGTATGGTGAGGTGTGGGATGGTATGGTGTGTGGGAAAGTTTGAGGATGATGAATGGCCTGACTAAAGGACACTTTTAATTAATGACTGGAGATGAATGGGGATGGTGAGATTTACAAAGATTCAAATGGCACAGAGTTGGAGGAGAGTGTGAGGGTGTGGCAGGGGGGAGTGGTGGAGGAGGTGGCACTCAAACTAAACAACATCGATGCCAACCTTAAAAACACTATCATCAAGACGCTGAAGTCTAAAGTAGGTTGGATGTTAATTAAGGGGAGTTATAAACACCTGTACAATCAACACACCCACTTTGGTGCACCATGGGCTGCTCCAATCAACACACCCACTATGGGGCACCATGGACTGCTCCAGTCAACACACCCACTATGGGGCACCATGGGCTGCTCCAATCAACACACCCACTATGGGGCACCATGGGCTGCTCCAATCAACACACCCACTTTGGTGCACCATAGTGCTGCTTCGTTCAATAGAAAAAATAATCTTTACATTCAACTACTCTCATCCACCACCCATCACCATAGCCACCACAACACCACCACATCGACCCAGCAAGCAACAGAGGCGCTGCAGCAAAGCATATGTGAGGACTTGAAGGGATGTGTGAAGAGTCTACATCAGGATGTGATGGTGCCCTCTCTCAACAAATCATCCCAGGCTGTCTTCAAACAGATCTCGGGAGCTTTCAATATTGGAACTCAACAATGTATGTTTTTGTCCGTTTTTTGCTTTTTTTTTGTTTGTTTTTGTTTATGAAGCACGCATCAACACAGACATGCGAGGACTGGAGGGGCACTTGTCAAAGACCCAAAAGTGCATTGAAGCTCAGAAACACCCTCTGATCCAACAACTCAAAATCTCAGTTGACAAACTTTCCAAGAGTGAATTTGTGCAGCAGCAATCGAACGCCAAAATGCTGGCATCGAATGCATGTGTGCAAAAGCAGCTGGAGGGGCTGGCAAGGGAGGTTGGCATTGAAGTAGAGGAGAAGCTGGCGTCAAGGATCTCATTGTCAGTTGTCGTTTGACATTCTAATTTGAACTCACATCTTAAAATAATAAGCTATAGTCCAAAATTTTGAATATTTAGGGTTGAGAAGCATTTGGTTTCAAAGATGATGTCATGGATGTCTGAAGAGTTGAAAGGCCTGATGAAGGTTCCTACCTACCTACCTACCTACCTACCTACCTACCTACCTACCTACCTACCTACCTACCTACCTACCTACCTACCTACCTACCTACCTACCTACCTACCTACCTACCTACCTACCTACCTACCTACCTACCTACCTACCTACCTACCTACCTACCTACCTACCTACCTACCTACCTACCTACCTACCTACCTACCTACCTACCTACCTACCTACCTACCTACCTACCTACCTACCTACCTACCTACCACTCAGGTGCAGCAGATGTCTCTTAAGAATCAGTTTGACGCAGCTTTAAGGTCAATAAACTCCACACCGACCTCCAGCCAGGATGACCTCAAGTTCAAAATCAATGACCTCCTTAAACAGCGCCTCTTCGACTCTGCTTTTGAAACTGTGCGTTCAGTTTGAAACTATCTCACCTGATCACAACCACATAATCACACACACACACACACACACACACACACACACACACACACATGTGACAAGATCACATGTGTTAATATAGTAACCAGCATCTTCATCACCCTCCTACCACTCCAACACCCTCCTACCACTCCATTGAACCCACCACAGGCATTGTCAGCCATGGACATTCACTTGGTGCAGTATGTGTGTGGAGAAGTGCAGTTGAGTGAAGTATTTACAGATCCACCCCTCCTCTCCCAAAGCACTCTCCTCTCCCTCATCCAACAACTCTCCACTGACCTCACTTCCAATCCCTCACTCAAATTCAAGTCTCATTTTTTTTCAGTTATCTTCTTTTTTTAATGTGCCTTATCAATTCTTTATCATTCACTCAAACCACACACACATACACACACACACACACACACACAGGTTCCTAGACGAAGGCTTGGTGGCTCTGGACATCACTGACCCTGTCACCAATGAACATCTTCATTCCATCGTCTCCAAGTTGTGCTCCAACCTGGAATCTTGTATCAAAAACAACTCCAAGCCCGACCTGCAACAGACCATGAGTCATCTGCTCAAGAGGGCAAAGTTCACGCTGAGGTCACACGCTTCTTCCAGGAATGCCGAAGTTTCCAATATGACATTTTGAAATGTAATTGTTTCAACCAAATCGAATGTTTTCCATGAGGAATATGAGTTGTAGGTATTTTGAATAATTTTGACCGCCCATTTCGATGATGTTTTGATTTAAGTTTTAGTTTATAAGAGTTTTGTGTTAAAAGTGTAATGAAAAACTTAAAAGTATATTTATTCAGTACAAAAATTATTCTAATAAACTCGAAATAATGTCGGAACAATCACATTTTGTTCATCTGATGCATGTCGAGCATCACCTGTTGAGAGATTTGTTGCAAGGTGTGGTGCAGTTTGAGAAGTTGTTGTTTCACATGTCTGTAGTTGTTTTTGAGTTTGCGCAGTGTTTCGTGTTTGCGCCTCAGCTCCCCTCGTAAGCTACAACACCTCGCCCTGGCCAGCAACACCTTGCCCACCAGTGATGCTACCTGTGTCCCTCTTCTCCTCTTCCATCTCGACTTGTTACAAGTTTGTTTCTTGTTTAAATTTATTTCGTAACTTTTATCTTCTTTTTCGACTTTGATGCCGATATGTTGCCCGAAAGTAGGCTGGCCATTTGTCTGCAGGCTTGTGTCGAGCGGCATGATCCCCTCATCACTCCATTTCTCATGCAGCAGCATTCTTTCCTCTGTGGGTGATTTGATGTTTTCAAGCTTCATTTCCTTCTCGTTTTCTGGTGCTTGGGTGGTCTCGAACGGGTTGCGCATGACGAAGTACTGCAGGAAAGGTCCCAAGTCAACTTTATCTTCAGTCCTCAACATGGCGGATGTATCCAAACAGTTCACAAGAGCAACTCCAGACATTTGAGACTTTTAAGTTGAAAGAGTATTTGCAAAAGGTTTTGACGGAAATAACCTTGGAAACAAGTATCTTAGCAACTTGAAACCAAACAATATTCCAGACTCGGGTTCTCGAGAGATTCTGGCTGAAGCTTTTCAAATATTTCATTTTGAGAATATTTCTAAAATTTAAACAAAAATATCATAAATAATTTTTATTTGTCTTTGTTTTTTTGCTAAAAATAGTAAAATACTTAACGTTGTACGAGACTGTGGCAAGCACTGGTTGGTGTGAATCGTGAAAAGCTTCACTCTTCATTAAACGTTTGCACTCTTTCAAGTACTTTTGACATTTGAAACTTTGATTCGTATCTTTAACTAAATTCACAAAGCTTCCTTTATGGGATCTTTCATTCAATCTTACACATCAAACAAGTTTGTTTGGTCTCTCCACCACAACGCACCTCGCAATTTCTTTTTCAGCCAAAAATCAATATTGCAATTTGCACACAGTCTACCACATCTCTCTCATTCACGGAGTATCTCACCTCTCCAATTATACAGTCCTCTCTGCATATTTTGGGGAAGTGAAGTTGGTAGAAGAGGTTTGGCTTAAGTTGGAGGGGAGGGTGTGGTGATATGGATCGATTTGAAAGGTATGTCTAAATGAGTCTGTTATTAGAACGATTTAAAAAATAACTGGTAAAAATTGCAAAAAAAAACGATGTAGATATGCGCAAGTTTAAAGAAGGAAGTGAGCTTGATTACGTCACAAGGCCTTAATGTCGTCATGAAAGACGATGCGATCTTGGCTGCAAGAAGAAATGGAGGAGATGTGTATTGAGAAATGCCCTCGAAACCCATAAAGACCACGTTTGAACGGATAATGAAAGCTTCCTAGAAAAGATAATATTTAGCAGCAAAACAATTTTTTCAATATGTAACATTTTATTGAGTTGTGTTTTATTGGCATTGTTTCAGAGTTAGCTTGGAAATCACACGAGCTTTTCAACAGGTGACCTCATTAACATAAAATAATACCGAGACAATGAACACTGGTAACCTATATCTATATCATCTGTGACACATTTTTTGGAGTGAGTCAGTCTTGTTTCGCAGGCCTGTGGGGGTGGGGTTTTTTGGGAGGGGGTGTAGTGAGATGAAGGTTGGTGTTTTAAGGGAGTGTGGTGAGATGGGGGTTCATTGGTACAGAAGATTAATGTGGCTCTAGAGAAAAATGTGAACTCCTTTTGTTTTAATGTTTCTCCTTTTAAATGTTACGTAATGGAGGTATTTATAAAGCGCTTTTCCTTATAGATCAAAGCGCTTGTTACAAATTTAATGTAGCGAAAACGCACTGTGGAACAGGTGCTAATTGTCAGCCCACGCGGGATCGAACCCGGTAAATTTAGATAATTAATCTAATGCTCAACCAGCTGAGCTATAAGAATCAAAAAACTCTAATAAACTTGGGTATGACGACGGCTTAAGACAAGTATCACGCTGGTAACCGTTCTCGATAAATTAAGTCTCAAACTAAACAATTGTAATCATAAACTAAATTATGGCAAATGAGGGAGAATGAGATTCCGAAGCAAGCTATCTGCACATTTAGCATACAAGCCTGCTATGGGAGGAATATATAAAGAAGAAGTGTGCTATTTATAGAAGAGGTGGGAGGGGTTCAATGAAATATATCTTTGCTTTTTGTAGAGAATGTTCGAAAAATTTGTGTTTTTTGATGGTTTGACAGGGCTCTGCATATGACGTTGATGAGAGACAACTTAAAAGCCAAATGTGGGTTTATGTTGAGGTTTGATGACTCGGAGCTAAAAATAAATGATTTAAGAATCGCAAAATGAAAAATTATTGCATGAAATATTTGATATAACTTGAATTTTTTATTATTGTGAATATCATGAACAGGGCTTGACCCTTTTAGGCATTATTATAGTCATCTTGAGATAGGAATAAATACACACATACACAGCTAAACACGCACACACACACACAAAGAGCTAAACACACACGCACAAGCAGTTTAGAAATATAGAATGCATTAGTTACTGAACTTTTTCACTGTGACAAGAACAAGTGTACTAACTTACTTACTTTTTTAAAACTTATCCACTTTTAATCATAAAAACTGTTTAACAATTTAGAAAGTGAGAATATTATATTTGTGGTGTCAGTGCCCTTATCCTCATTCTTATTATTTTTATTATTCTTATTATTGTTGTTATAGATCTTATTTTTGTTTTTGTTCTCATTATTTTTTTATTATTGTTTAAAGAGCAAAAAAATTGAAGACTTTAATGACACATTGGTCTCAAAACAAGGGACATTTGAGTTATTTTCTTTGCTCTCCTCTCTCCTTTTTCATGTTCAACTTTATCAAAAATTTTAATTCCTACCTTCTCAACCCCTTAACCCCACTTCTCACTCCCTCAACCACACACACAAACACACACACACACACCGTACAGTTATGTACACCACATTCTATCGCTCAGATGCACACAGTCCTTATTCTGTTTTGAAGGTGTTTATGGCTAGTATTATTTAAATTCAAAAGTTTCACAGAAATGTTTGGCATGTGGTTAAAATTTGAATGATGGTCCTCAAGGAGAGAGCCTACTTCACGCACAACTTTAGTGTGCATCTCATGAGCAATTCAATTAATTTTTGAACTATAATCTGCAACATTTCACGAATGAAAAAACATTATAAACGTTTTTCTGAATGGAAAAATTAGCATTTGTGGTTCATGTGGCCCCATAGAGGAGTGTTGCATAGAAACACATATATATGCCTGCTGTATATCACCCACAGCTCTACAATCCGCAGGTCTTTCTTCTTGCACGCACACACGCACACATCCTACTGAATATAAGCTTTGTTCTCTCTTCTTTCTATACTAGTGGTTGTGATGATGTGTTTGTAGGAGATTTAGCTTCGATGAGAAACATTTTTCTGAATGTTTGAGTTGTAAAATGGTTTTTGGGCTTTTTGGAAGTTTAAATGGTGAAGATTTAAAAATGAAAGAAATCATTGAAAATAACAAAAAAAATGAAAATATTTATAAGAATAATAACTATATTGGAAAAGATAATGGAAAAGTGCGTAATGATAACACCATCAACAACACAAATAGTTATGAGGAGGATGGTGGTGATGATGATACAAACCAACACAAAGAAAACAGCTCTGAACGCAACCTAGCTAACAACACAGCTGACATTCTTGATAATGATTGTGCATCTAAAACTTCACCACGTACAAACAACCAAAAAAGCAAAATCCATCTAATTCTTAGTTCACTTTTAGTTGACGAGACTAATCACTCAAGTGGTGTGACTAACGGCCCTGTAACAAATGAAAAGTCACGTGATACTTGTGAAGGTGTGTGTGAGAAGACAAGAGAAAGTGCAAAAGGTAACAGAGATTTCAGATTTCATAAATGTTAGTTAAGGCGATGCTTCGATCGGGATTCTTCACAGTGCCCTGTCGTAGATGCTAGTTTTAAGTGCCTATTTGCTATTCATTCCCAAATTCACAATGCATTGATGTGCCTCAAAATGATGCATGCAACAAAATCTTTACTGTTTTCAAATTTTTGGTGAATGACTCATGACTTCATGTGTGTGGTGAATGGTGCATGACTTCATGTGTGTGGTGAATGCTGCATGACTTCATGTGTGTGGTGAATGGTGCATGACTTTATGTGTGTGGTGAATGGTGCATGACTTCATGTGTGTGGTGAATGCTGCATGACTTCATGTGTGTGGTGAATGACTCATGACTTCATGTGTGTGGTGAATGGTGCATGACTTCATGTGTGTGGTGAATGACTTATGACTTCATGTGTGTGGTGAATGCAGCATGACTTCATGTGTGTGGTGAATGACTCATGACTTCATGTGTGTGGTGAATGACTCATGACTTCATGTGTGTGGTGAATGCTGCATGACTTAATGTGTGTGGTGAATGGTGCATGACTTCATGTGTGTGGTGAATGACTCATGACTTCATGTGTGTGGTGAATGGTGCATGACTTTATGTGTGTGGTGAATGACTCATGACTTTATGTGTGTGGTGAATGGTGCATGACTTCATGTGTGTGGTGAATGACTCATGACTTCATGTGTATGGTGAATGGTGCATGACTTCATGTGTGTGGTGAAAGACTCATGACTTCATGTGTGTGATGAATGACTCATGACTTCATGTGTGTGGTGAATGACTCATGACTTCATGTGTGTGGTGAATGGTGCATGACTTCATGTGTGTGGTGAATGACTTATGACTTCATGTGTGTGGTGAATGCAGCATGACTTCATGTGTGTGGTGAATGACTCATGACTTCATGTGTGTGGTGAATGACTCATGACTTCATGTGTGTGGTGAATGCTGCATGACTTAATGTGTGTGGTGAATGGTGCATGACTTCATGTGTGTGGTGAATGACTCATGACTTCATGTGTGTGGTGAATGGTGCATGACTTTATGTGTGTGGTGAATGACTCATGACTTTATGTGTGTGGTGAATGGTGCATGACTTCATGTGTGTGGTGAATGACTCATGACTTCATGTGTATGGTGAATGGTGCATGACTTCATGTGTGTGGTGAAAGACTCATGACTTCATGTGTGTGATGAATGACTCATGACTTCATGTGTGTGGTGAATGGTGCATGACTTCATGTGTGTGGTGAAAGACTCATGACTTCATGTGTGTGGTGAATGGTGCATGACTTCATGTGTGTGGTGAATGCTGCATGACTTCATGTGTGTGGTGAATGACTCATGACTTCATGTGTATGGTGAATGGTGCATGACTTCATGTGTGTGGTGAATGCTGCATGACTTCATGTGTGTGGTGAATGACTCATGACTTCATGTGTGTGTTGAATTCTTTCGGTTGATTTTTTTTCACATGATTTTCACAATTAAATTGAGATTAAAAAAAGTTGTTGACGTTCCACAAATATTTCTTCAAGCATTTCATTCTGATTAATCGTTGAACATTGCCATATGAGCAACAAACCAATGTTTCTCATTTTTCAAATTTATGCAGCTATTTAAAACAAAGTGACACCCACAGAGCTTTCTGAAGAGGAGGGGGAAGAGATCTGTTTCAAGACACCTTACGTTTGTTCTCAAGACTGCCACAAGATTTCCTCTTCAGTCGACCAACTCAAACACCATCTGGTCACCAGACACACCCTGTCTTCAGACCACCTCTGCTCTCTTTGTAATTGTAGGTTCCCTCTTTTCGACAAGTTCTTCCAACACCTTCCCACCCACTACAAAGAGAACAAAGTGGTGTTCAAATGTTACACAGATGGTTGTCACAAGTTGACACATAGATTCATCGACTTCAAGACACATGTAAGCACACAACACTCCTCTTCCTCCTCCCTCCTCTGTTCCTTTTGCTTCAAATCCAAACCTAGTCATCAAGTGCTAATTGACCACTTACAAAAGCATTTAAGAAACGTTTGCAAGTGTGTGTATTGTGAGTCGATATTTTTGAGCAAGGAAGCCATCTTGAACCACCTTCAAACCACGCATTTGGGCAAACCAAGGAAGATAAACATAGAAACCGAAATAGCAGGATATGACCGATGGGAGGCTCAACAGAAGCCAGCTGAGACGGGCGTGGCTTCCACAGACAGCGGCATCTCGATCAACAGAACGAGTCTGGTGTACATAAGGCAGGTACAAGAACTGTCTCACTCCTGTTTTCAATGCTCCTTCAAAACCTTTGATGAGGCCAGCCTATCCTACCACACCCACCACCACCATTTCTCTCCCAAAGAAAGTCTCCTATTCAATTGTTTGTCTTGTTACTTCAGCTCCAATGACAAATTTCATTTTGTTGAACACTTGGCTTTTCATTGTGAGAGTTTGAATTTTGAGTGCTTCATATGCCCATATTGCACTGTACAAACCACAGAAAAGAGTGAGCTTGAAGACCACTTGAAAACAAGACATACCAATGAGATGGTCACTTACTCTTCCGAACTTCTTTTCTCCCAACACCTTGGAAACTTGGCATTTTGCCCTTTGTGTTCCCACGTCTTTTTGTGGAAAGAGCGCTTATGTGGTCACGTGAGAGAGGTACATGGAGAAAATGATCTAGCTGAAGCAATCAGTAAGCATCCTGAGAGGTTGTCTGAAGTTGTGTGTGTTCGATATTGCCAGAGCAACACTGTGCTTGGTGAGCTGATCCTGAGTGATAATGTCAAGATGGAAGAAGAGTTGTTCGATAATGATGAAAAAGAAGAGGAGAAGAAAGTTGATAGTGCGGAGGTGAGCAGCTTGTTGAGGTTGAAGTTCTTGAAACGCAAGAGGGGTCACAAGGCCCTGTTCACGTGCCCTCTGTGCCCTTTCAGATGCTCCAAAACAATGAACTTCAAGAGGCATCAGGCCATCCACCTCAAAGCTGGCCTTCTCAAAAACTGCCTCAAATGTGGCTACTGTGAGTTCAGGCACAGTCGCATGAACTGCATCAAGTTCCATTTGGGGCGCTACCATATGCACCTGCCAATCAAAATCATCAGAGTGAACGAGAAAGAGGAATCAGAAATCCAGATGGTTTCCAGTTTGTTGGACTCGAAAAAGATGCAGGATACTCCAGAAATGCATCGACTCCTTTCCAAGTCGGAACTGGATCAGTACTGCGACTCCATCATGCCTGCAGGAATGATCTTCAAAGAAGCGGTCAAGTGCACCTTTTGTGACTACAGCAACAAGGTGAGAGTGAATCTGAGAAATCATTTAAGATTTCACCTGGAAGGCAAAAGGAAGGCGCCTCTGCTGCAGGTGAGTCTGTTTGAATGCTCAACTTTTGGGTTGAATCCATGTCATGAAATCATTTTGTAATGAATGAGGCAAAAATGATTGAAGTGAACAAAACCTTGTAAAAATGAAGGCACTCTGGAAAGAGGCATGCTTTTTCTTGCTGCATACTTCAAAAGATCGGTTCAACATTTTAAAAAATATCTGGTTTTTCATTGTCAAAAAAGATATGTCAGTTGAAAAAATAAAATTTTAAAAACATCAATGGGAGATTTTTTCTCTCCGAAAATTCCTTCGCACAAACAAAACACTGAAATCTACAGCAAGCGAGATCTTCTATTATGTCTGCATTTCTGCTTGTTTTTTCTTCTCTCTCTTTGCATTTGTATTTCTCATTCTATCTTCAACTTTTTTCTTTTATATTTTGAACATGATATTCACTAATTTCTGTCAAAAGTTCCTATAAAATTTTCCACTCATTTTTGGTTTCGTTCTATAGATTTTAAATTTTCCATTCTGCTTCCAGCTGTATGCAGTTGATGATGATGATGATGATGATGATGATGATGATGATGATGAGGTTGATGATGATGATGATGATGAGGATGAGGATGATGATGATGAAAATGAGGATGATGATGATGAAGATGATGATGATGAGAATGATGAGGATGAGGATGAGGATGAGGATGAGGATGATGATAATGTAGTTATACAAATCTTTCCTTCCCAAACTTGCATCTTGCAGGTTTTTTTTTCTGTTTTGAAGTTTTAAATACAATTTTTTTATAGATTTATTCGAAAAAAAAGCTTATTTATACAAAGTTTGACCTTAAAATGAGATTATACAAAAATCTCTGGTTTGGCACTTTAATCTCAAAGAATCTCAATTTTCTCTTTATAACGTCTTGTTTTTGTTTTAACGACTTGAATCTTCAAACTCTTGGCATTCATTTCTCTCATCAATCAACGGCACCTTCAAAATTCTTTTCAAACCATGTTACAATCATAACCCCTTGGAATTAAATCCCATGCCAATTAACACTACTTTCATATTAATACCTTTCACCAGCCATGAATATGTATGCATATAATACAGCACCCATATTCGGCTATGGAAATCAATGGAAAATGTATATATATATATATATCTGAGAAAATTCACTAAGAAATGCCAGCTGTTTTGTGTGCGTGCATCGAGGTCTACAAAGCCCAGTTGCTGAACATAAGAATCCGAGGTGCCTTGTAGGGCAAGATTTATCGTCTATCTCAGTCTTTTGCTATAAATTTAATTTATAGCAAAGCACTTTGAGCAATATGATATAAAGCGATTTATAAATTTGACTTCACCTTTATTCATTTAGTGGCAATAATGTCATTTAGAAAATCAAACTAAATCCTCGAAGAGTTGACAAATTTTCGATTCTTTTAGTTTTAAAGTGTATTTCTCTAAATTAAAAAAAAATACTTTTTAAATTTTTTAAAAATTTGTTAAGCGAACAATAATTTATAAATGTAAGTTTTGATCTTTGTCATGTTTTTCCGTTCCACCATGTTAATAATGACGAATAATAGCGAAGCTTCGGCTTAATGTCTACACAAAACTAAGTTCAAAAAGGTTATTTGAAGTATAAAACTTTTTATAAAAAATGCTTAAATTGTGAGTTATTTCAAATTTTACGCATATAATGCCACGAACCAAGGACATTTTACAGCTAATAAACTTGCAATCAAATTCTAATGGCGTAAAAACCATTCACACCGCCAGAATGAAGAGCAGGGAGTGGAAAACTTGCAATCGCAAGACTACTGCAAGGAGGACGAAGAGGCGAGAAACGACTCAAGCAAGAAGGTCTACAAATGCGCCTACTGCAGCATGGTTTCCAAGTGGAACAAGCGAGACATCGTTCTGCACATCTTGCATATCCACATGCTCAAAAAGGTTTACTCGTGTCCTTACTGCCACTTTGGCAGCAGCAAGTCCAACCAAGTAGTCATCCAACATTGCAAACAATTCCACTCGAACAAACCCTCTCTAGCCAAGAACGAGTTTCGAGTGTTAAAGAGGATAGCGCCAGTAAAGACGGAGGGCAGTCTTATTCCAATTGCTTACATTTCCGATGAGGTGGGTCCAATCATGAACCTTAAAGACCTTAGTCTCCATCTGCAAATATCAGTCAGAAAGACCAAATACGATGCCAAAATTAATTTCGATGACGAATCTTTCATTGAAACACCAAAAATTAAAGAAGAAAAAGTATCTGATTGTTTAAAAACCAAAGAAGTTGTAGTAGAAGAAAAAAACAGCAAGATGGTAGAAGAGGTACCGCATGCAGATGAAGAGGAGGAGGAGGAGGAGGAGGAGGAGGAGAATGTTCACCCAGACGAAGCTGATGGATCTGAATGGAAATGTTTATTCTGTCTTTTTTTGGCGCCAAACAAACTTTCGATCGAGAAACACGTGCTGATAAAGCATCTTAAATGCAAGATGTATGCTTGTCCTCACTGCAAGAGTCAGTACTGGCAAAAGTCCAACGTGGAAATCCACATCAGAAACACCCACTTTTCCACCTTTGACGAACCAATCGATTTGAAAATATCCAAGAAAGCCATCATCAGCAACTACATCGACAAAGTAGCGAACAACACTATCCCAGACTACAGTAAAAAGTCCGCCTTCTACTCTTGCAAGATCTGCAGCCACATCTTTTCCAGACACGACAAAGCCAAGTATCACGTGATCAAGAAACATTTGAAGGTGGGACTATACATATGTTCCGAATGCAATCACTATTCTGCCACTAAAGTGTCCACCGACCGCCATATCGAAGAAATACACCCAGGCACCCAGACTTGCGCTCAGAGGGCTTACGATGTTTACGCCTTGTTTCTACAGAGCAACATCCAACGCATCTCCAACTCCAACCCCTGTTACTCTTCTCCTGCAGAAAACAAATGCATTCGACAAAAAGATTCGGAGTTCTACACTTGCAGTGTGTGCAATTTCGTGGCGGAAAGCAAGTTGGCTTTCAGCGCTCATTCCAGGATCCACAAATTGTACTCGTGTTTCTACTGCGACTTCACTACCAACTTCCTCAACAAAATGCAGAACCATTGTTACGTCAAACACCCAAAAAAGCCAATGAAACACACGCAAATATCATCTGCCAAGTTCATCCACCACAGCACTTCAGGAGACAAAATGTCCGATAACGAAGAGACCAAAGAGATTGCGAACGAAGCACCAAATGCCACTACTGAGGTCACTATCAAATCAGGTTGGTAGCGTACTCCGTATTTGGTCATATACCTTTTCACAAGTTTCAATAACCTCATCCCATGTTTGGTCACCCCTTTCATGAATTTCGATAACCACATCAATTGCAGAGTTTCGTTCGGAGGAGGACAAGGGGAAGAGGGGTTGCAAGTACGAAGTCTTCAGTTGCAAGTTGTGCGTCTACAAGAGCAACCTGCATGCGGTGATGAGGCACCACGTGATGTCCCACTTGACCTACCAACCCTACCACTGTCCATATTGTCCTTCGTACAGTGCCATCAGACGGAACATCGTTAACAACCACGTGAAGATGAAGCACCCTGGTTTTGAGGTAAAAACCCTGTGCAACCGCATCGAGGAGGACGAAATCAAACTCAAAAACTCTTACGAGAAACTTTCCTACATCGAATATGAACGCAGGAAACCATCCAACGATCAGGAAACCAAAACGAGAAAACTACCTAGAATCCATAAGTCGACGCAGTACAAATGTTGTTTCTGTTCTCTCACCACCACCTTCCACCGTGACATCAAGCAGCACTTGATGAGAGAAATAGACTACAGGCCTTTCAGTTGCAAGCACTGCTCCTACAAGGACTCTAGTCGTCCTGTCGTCAAACGACATTGTGTCAGAAAGCACAGAGCCATCGCTATAATTGAGAACTTCGAGCAAGAAAACGAACTCCAGTTGCAGAAGTTAATGAGTGAGTGTACATTCAAGTTTTATAGGCAAGCAGAGTCGGTGGAAAAAAAGGAAGAGCACCTTGACCTGCCTATTCTCAAAATCTCCAACACACAAGACACCCTGCGGTCGTCACTGGTGTACAAGCGCAAGATTCACAAATGCAGGGAGTGTGACTTTGAGGACTTTAACATCAAGCACGTTTTGCTGCACAGGTATCGTTGCCACTACAACACATCCAAATGCTCGCATTGCACGCACTTCAACACCAACCCCCTCCAACTCAAAAAGCACCAACACCGCTGCAAGAGCAAGAAGCCAAAGCTGATGACGTCATCTTCAGTTACATCTAGTGCCCCAGCACAACAGCACATTTTAGAAGGCGAGGAAGCGAACAAGACTTTGAATGACGTCACATTCTGCTGTCACGTGTGCAGCGATGAGTTCAAGGAATTGCACTCGTTTGCACTGCACATTCGAGAGCAGCATTGCGCGCCACACAAGCCTCTGTCAAATAAACCCATGGGACATTCTAGTGAGTGTTGTTGCTTGCATGGAAGGGTGCTGAAAGATTCCCCCAAGACATGCGCCATTTGCTCACACCTCGTCTTTTCCCCCTTCGAACTGCAACAGCACCTCAAAGCGCCTCTTTTGCCAAACCACAATCAAAAACATATTAAGTTTTTCCCCTTCGTCAAAATTGTAGATATCATGCAGTGCTTTGAGTAGTTTGTGTGTTTCGTTACTAGTTTCTATTTTTAGGCCAATGATCAGATAGTCGAGAGACGAACATCGGCTTGTGCAAATAAATTGAACGTTGTAATGTTTTTTCGGCGCTTCCTGCAAATCTTTCAAATACAATTCGTTGTTTATTTGAGGCGTTTCTGTCGTAACAATGATCAAAATAGGCTTTCTAGAAAGTTCAAAACATTCCACATCCAACAAAACTAAATATTAAGTTCTAAATTTGATGACAACTTTCGGTCAAAACAGATCGTGACGAGGCTTATTTAAACGCAAATAAAAATATATCAAGCTTAGATAAAATAATTAAATTATCGCTCTAATCATCCATAGAACTAAAACATACAAAAATTGAATGTCGTTCTATTAAGTTTATAAAAGCACCACAACTAGCTTTAGGAGCAACAAAGCTCAATTGCAAGGGAGGGCGTTGACCCCACGAATACTTGACCTTTCCAAGTTCAACACTTCCCTCTGCCAGTTCAAAAAGTTGCTCACACATCCTCTTAACGAATTCCATTCTCCCCATTCATTCTTTGTTGTGCTTGAGATGTTGTCTGTGCCTCCTAGTTGGGGAGGGGTAAAGTGTGGTGGTGGGTGGAGTGGAGTGTGGTGGTGGGTGGGTAGAATGTGATAGTGGTGGATGGAGTGGACTGTGGTGGTGGTGGGTGAAATGTGGTAGTGGTGGGTGAGATGGGGTGTGGAGGTGGTGGGTGGGTAGAGTGGAATGTGGTAGTGGTGAGTAGGATGGAGTGTGGAGTGTGGGGGTGGTGGGTGGGTAGAGTGGAGTGTGGGGGTGGTGAGTGGGTAGAGTGGAGTGGTGGGTGGAAAAAGATAAAGAATATGTACGGATGAAAAAATAGAAAAAATATAGTAACCAATAAATAAGTTATTTTCTGCAATGAACGACTCGATGGACTCGTAGAACGACTCAGTGTGCCTCAACCCATCAACGCTCAATGTCACCTCCAGGTGCGCGCTGTTGATGGAGAACTCAATGTGATGTTCCAAAAATAAGGTTTCGAATGTATTTAAGATTTGTAAAGATCATATAAGAGAAGATTTTGATTGAACAAAAAATGCTTTTAGTATCATAGTTTGAACTTTGTGATGAATCTATGAGGCTTTGAGAAGTTTTGTTTGAATGATCGGTTTCCTAAATGCTTCTGGAGTATAGTCAATTTTAAGGTTTAACAGATAAAAAATAAGCACAAACGCACACACAAAAACACAAACAAATAACAAACAACACAATCAGGTATAATTAGCAAGACGTAAAGAGCACATTAGGCACGTAAACAGGATGACAAAAGAAGGTGATGTAAGCATATCATTTAGTTGAAGACTAAAAAACTCAAATGAAATTCATTCCTTATTTTAATTCCAGAACCATCTTTTTGGAACAAGTTAAACCGTTTTTAGAATGCTCGCCATCTTAACTCTAATTAGTTGTTGATGCCAAATCTTCATATTCCTTCTTATTATTATCAGCTAACTCAATTTATCCTCTCTTTATCCACGTCATCATCAGCAGAGCTCAAAGATGCAGGCGACTTTGAGGTGGTGAACAAATGGTGATGTGCTTCTTCTCCATCAAGACACGTCATCAATATATGAAGATGTTTGTGAATAAAAAATAATTGAGAAAACCCTGTGAAAAAGTTATACAAAAATCATGAAACAATAAAAAAAGTATATTGAAACCAAAGAATAATTGAACAAAATTAAAAAAAAAAAAAAAGAAAAAAAAGAATAATAATAGGAGAGGGTGCAGTGGAGAAGTTCGTGGGATCAATAATAGGAGAGGGTGCTGTGGAGAAGTTCGTGGGATCAATAATAGGAGAGGGTGCTGTGGAGAAGTTCGTGGGATCAATAATAGGAGAGGGTGCTGTGGAGAAGTTCGTGGGATCAATAATAGGAGAGGGTGCTGTGGAGAAGTTCGTGGGATCAATAATAGGAGAGGGTGCAGTGGAGAAGTTCGTGGGATCAATAATAGGAGAGGGTGCTGTGGAGAAGTTCGTGGGATCAATAATAGGAGAGGGTGCAGTGGAGAAGTTCGTGGGATCAATAATAGGAGAGGGTGCTGTGGAGAAGTTCGTGGGATCAATAATAGGAGAGGGTGCTGTGGAGAAGTTCGTGGGATCAATAATAGGAGAGGGTGCTGTGGAGAAGTTCGTGGGATCAATAATAGGAGAGGGTGCTGTGGAGAAGTTCGTGGGATCAATAATAGGAGAGGGTGCTGTGGAGAAGTTCGTGGGATCAATAATAGGAGAGGGTGCTGTGGAGAAGTTCGTGGGATCAATAATAGGAGAGGGTGCTGTGGAGAAGTTCGTGGGATCAATAATAGGAGAGGGTGCTGTGGAGAAGTTCGTGGGATCAATAATAGGAGAGGGTGCTGTGGAGAAGTTCGTGGGATCAATAATAGGAGAGGGTGCTGTGGAGAAGTTGGTAGGATCAATAATAGGAGAGGGTGCAGTGGAGAAGTTCGTGGGATCAATAATAGGAGAGGGTGCTGTGGAGAAGTTCGTGGGATCAATAATAGGAGAGGGTGCTGTGGAGAAGTTCGTGGGATCAATAATAGGAGAGGGTGCTGTGGAGAAGTTCGTGGGATCAATAATAGGAGAGGGTGCTGTGGAGAAGTTCGTGGGATCAATAATAGAAGAGGGTGCTGTGGAGAAGTTCGTGGGATCAATAAAAGGAGAGGGTGCTGTGGAGAAGTTCGTGGGATCAATAATAGGAGAGGGTGCTGTGGAGAAGTTCGTGGGATCAATAATAGGAGAGGGTGCAGTGGAGAAGTTCGTGGGATCAATAATAGGAGAGGGTGCTGTGGAGAAGTTCGTGGGATCAATAATAGGAGAGGGTGCTGTGGAGAAGTTCGTGGGATCAATAATAGGAGAGGGTGCTGTGGAGAAGTTCGTGGGATCAATAATAGGAGAGGGTGCTGTGGAGAAGTTCGTGGGATCAATAATAGGAGAGGGTGCTGTGGAGAAGTTCGTGGGATCAATAATAGGAGAGGGTGCTGTGGAGAAGTTCGTGGGATCAATAATAGGAGAGGGTGCTGTGGAGAAGTTCGTGGGATCAATAATAGGAGAGGGTGCTGTGGAGAAGTTCGTGGGATCAATAATAGGAGAAGGTGCAGTGGAGAAGTTGGTAGAATCAATAATAGGAGAGGGTGCAGTGGAGAAGTTCGTGGGATCAATAATAGAAGAGGGTGCTGTGGAGAAGTTCGTGGGATCAATAATAGGAGAGGGTGCTGTGGAGAAGTTCGTGGGATCAATAATAGGAGAGGGTGCTGTGGAGAAGTTCGTGGGATCAATAATAGGAGAGGGTGCTGTGGAGAAGTTCGTGGGATCAATAATAGGAGAGGGTGCTGTGGAGAAGTTCGTGGGATCAATAATAGGAGAGGGTGCTGTGGAGAAGTTCGTGGGATCAATAATAGGAGAGGGTGCTGTGGAGAAGTTCGTGGGATCAATAATAGGAGAGGGTGCTGTGGAGAAGTTCGTGGGATCAATAATAGGAGAGGGTGCTGTGGAGAAGTTCGTGGGATCAATAATAGGAGAGGGTGCTGTGGAGAAGTTCGTGGGATCAATAATAGGAGAGGGTGCTGTGGAGAAGTTCGTGGGATCAATAATAGGAGAGGGTGCTGTGGAGAAGTTCGTGGGATCAATAATAGGAGAGGGTGCTGTGGAGAAGTTCGTGGGATCAATAATAGGAGAGGGTGCTGTGGAGAAGTTCGTGGGATCAATAAGAGGAGAGGGTGCTGTGGAGAAGTTGGTAGGATCAATAATAGGAAAGGGTGCAGTGGAGAAGTTGGTAGAATCAATAATAGGAGAGGGTGCTGTGGAGAAGTTCGTGGGATCAATAATAGGAGAGGGTGCTGTGGAGAAGTTCGTGGGATCAATAATAGGAGAGGGTGCTGTGGAGAAGTTCGTGGGATCAATAATAGGAGAGGGTGCTGTGGAGAAGTTCGTGGGATCAATAATAGGAGAGGGTGCTGTGGAGAAGTTCGTGGGATCAATAATAGGAGAGGGTGCTGTGGAGAAGTTCGTGGGATCAATAATAGGAGAGGGTGCTGTGGAGAAGTTCGTGGGATCAATAATAGGAGAGGGTGCTGTGGAGAAGTTCGTGGGATCAATAATAGGAGAAGGTGCAGTGGAGAAGTTGGTAGAATCAATAATAGGAGAGGGTGCAGTGGAGAAGTTCGTGGGATCAATAATAGAAGAGGGTGCTGTGGAGAAGTTCGTGGGATCAATAAAAGGAGAGGGTGCTGTGGAGAAGTTCGTGGGATCAATAATAGGAGAGGGTGCTGTGGAGAAGTTCGTGGGATCAATAATAGGAGAGGGTGCTGTGGAGAAGTTCGTGGGATCAATAATAGGAGAGGGTGCTGTGGAGAAGTTCGTGGGATCAATAATAGGAGAGGGTGCTGTGGAGAAGTTCGTGGGATCAATAATAGGAGAGGGTGCTGTGGAGAAGTTCGTGGGATCAATAATAGGAGAGGGTGCTGTGGAGAAGTTCGTGGGATCAATAATAGGAGAGGGTGCTGTGGAGAAGTTCGTGGGATCAATAATAGGAGAGGGTGCTGTGGAGAAGTTCGTGGGATCAATAATAGGAGAGGGTGCTGTGGAGAAGTTCGTGGGATCAATAATAGGAGAGGGTGCTGTGGAGAAGTTCGTGGGATCAATAATAGGAGAGGGTGCTGTGGAGAAGTTCGTGGGATCAATAATAGGAGAGGGTGCTGTGGAGAAGTTCGTGGGATCAATAATAGGAGAGGGTGCTGTGGAGAAGTTGGTAGGATCAATAATAGGAGAGGGTGCAGTGGAGAAGTTGGTAGAATCAATAATAGGAGAGGGTGCTGTGGAGAAGTTCGTGGGATCAATAATAGGAGAGGGTGCTGTGGAGAAGTTCGTGGGATCAATAATAGGAGAGGGTGCAGTGGAGAAGTTCGTGGGATCAATAATAGGAGAGGGTGCTGTGGAGAAGTTCGTGGGATCAATAATAGGAGAGGGTGCTGTGGAGAAGTTCGTGGGATCAATAATAGGAGAGGGTGCTGTGGAGAAGTTCGTGGGATCAATAATAGGAGAGGGTGCTGTGGAGAAGTTCGTGGGATCAATAATAGGAGAGGGTGCTGTGGAGAAGTTCGTGGGATCAATAATAGGAGAGGGTGCTGTGGAGAAGTTCGTGGGATCAATAATAGGAGAGGGTGCTGTGGAGAAGTTCGTGGGATCAATAATAGGAGAGGGTGCTGTGGAGAAGTTCGTGGGATCAATAATAGGAGAGGGTGCTGTGGAGAAGTTCGTGGGATCAATAATAGGAGAGGGTGCTGTGGAGAAGTTCGTGGGATCAATAATAGGAGAGGGTGCTGTGGAGAAGTTCGTGGGATCAATAATAGGAGAGGGTGCTGTGGAGAAGTTCGTGGGATCAATAATAGGAGAGGGTGCTGTGGAGAAGTTCGTGGGATCAATAATAGGAGAGGGTGCTGTGGAGAAGTTCGTGGGATCAATAATAGGAGAGGGTGCTGTGGAGAAGTTCGTGGGATCAATAATAGGAGAGGGTGCTGTGGAGAAGTTCGTGGGATCAATAATAGGAGAGGGTGCTGTGGAGAAGTTCGTGGGATCAATAATAGGAGAGGGTGCTGTGGAGAAGTTCGTGGGATCAATAATAGGAGAGGGTGCTGTGGAGAAGTTCGTGGGATCAATAATAGGAGAGGGTGCTGTGGAGAAGTTCGTGGGATCAATAATAGGAGAGGGTGCTGTGGAGAAGTTCGTGGGATCAATAATAGGAGAGGGTGCTGTGGAGAAGTTGGTGGGATCAATAATAGGAGAGGGTGCTGTGGAGAAGTTCGTGGGATCAATAATAGGAGAGGGTGCTGTGGAGAAGTTCGTGGGATCAATAATAGGAGAGGGTGCTGTGGAGAAGTTCGTGGGATCAATAATAGGAGAGGGTGCTGTGGAGAAGTTCGTGGGATCAATAATAGGAGAGGGTGCTGTGGAGAAGTTCGTGGGATCAATAATAGGAGAGGGTGCTGTGGAGAAGTTCGTGGGATCAATAATAGGAGAGGGTGCTGTGGAGAAGTTCGTGGGATCAATAATAGGAGAGGGTGCTGTGGAGAAGTTCGTGGGATCAATAATAGGAGAGGGTGCTGTGGAGAAGTTCGTGGGATCAATAATAGGAGAGGGTGCTGTGGAGAAGTTCGTGGGATCAATAATAGGAGAGGGTGCTGTGGAGAAGTTCGTGGGATCAATAATAGGAGAGGGTGCTGTGGAGAAGTTCGTGGGATCAATAATAGGAGAGGGTGCTGTGGAGAAGTTCGTGGGATCAATAATAGGAGAGGGTGCTGTGGAGAAGTTCGTGGGATCAATAATAGGAGAGGGTGCTGTGGAGAAGTTCGTGGGATCAATAATAGGAGAGGGTGCTGTGGAGAAGTTCGTGGGATCAATAATAGGAGAGGGTGCTGTGGAGAAGTTCGTGGGATCAATAATAGGAGAGGGTGCTGTGGAGAAGTTCGTGGGATCAATAATAGGAGAGGGTGCTGTGGAGAAGTTCGTGGGATCAATAATAGGAGAGGGTGCTGTGGAGAAGTTCGTGGGATCAATAATAGGAGAGGGTGCTGTGGAGAAGTTCGTGGGATCAATAATAGGAGAGGGTGCTGTGGAGAAGTTCGTGGGATCAATAATAGGAGAGGGTGCTGTGGAGAAGTTCGTGGGATCAATAATAGGAGAGGGTGCTGTGGAGAAGTTCGTGGGATCAATAATAGGAGAGGGTGCTGTGGAGAAGTTCGTGGGATCAATAATAGGAGAGGGTGCTGTGGAGAAGTTCGTGGGATCAATAATAGGAGAGGGTGCTGTGGAGAAGTTCGTGGGATCAATAATAGGAGAGGGTGCTGTGGAGAAGTTCGTGGGATCAATAATAGGAGAGGGTGCTGTGGAGAAGTTCGTGGGATCAATAATAGGAGAGGGTGCTGTGGAGAAGTTCGTGGGATCAATAATAGGAGAGGGTGCTGTGGAGAAGTTCGTGGGATCAATAATAGGAGAGGGTGCTGTGGAGAAGTTCGTGGGATCAATAATAGGAGAGGGTGCTGTGGAGAAGTTCGTGGGATCAATAATAGGAGAGGGTGCTGTGGAGAAGTTCGTGGGATCAATAATAGGAGAGGGTGCTGTGGAGAAGTTCGTGGATCAATAATAGGAGAGGGTGCTGTGGAGAAGTTCGTGGGATCAATAATAGGAGAGGGTGCTGTGGAGAAGTTCGTGGGATCAATAATAGGAGAGGGTGCTGTGGAGAAGTTCGTGGGATCAATAATAGGAGAGGGTGCTGTGGAGAAGTTCGTGGGATCAATAATAGGAGAGGGTGCTGTGGAGAAGTTCGTGGGATCAATAATAGGAGAGGGTGCTGTGGAGAAGTTCGTGGGATCAATAATAGGAGAGGGTGCTGTGGAGAAGTTCGTGGGATCAATAATAGGAGAGGGTGCTGTGGAGAAGTTCGTGGGATCAATAATAGGAGAGGGTGCTGTGGAGAAGTTCGTGGGATCAATAATAGGAGAGGGTGCTGTGGAGAAGTTCGTGGGATCAATAATAGGAGAGGGTGCTGTGGAGAAGTTCGTGGGATCAATAATAGGAGAGGGTGCTGTGGAGAAGTTCGTGGGATCAATAATAGGAGAGGGTGCTGTGGAGAAGTTCGTGGGATCAATAATAGGAGAGGGTGCTGTGGAGAAGTTCGTGGGATCAATAATAGGAGAGGGTGCTGTGGAGAAGTTCGTGGGATCAATAATAGGAGAGGGTGCTGTGGAGAAGTTCGTGGGATCAATAATAGGAGAGGGTGCTGTGGAGAAGTTCGTGGGATCAATAATAGGAGAGGGTGCTGTGGAGAAGTTCGTGGGATCAATAATAGGAGAGGGTGCTGTGGAGAAGTTCGTGGGATCAATAATAGGAGAGGGTGCTGTGGAGAAGTTCGTGGGATCAATAATAGGAGAGGGTGCTGTGGAGAAGTTCGTGGGATCAATAATAGGAGAGGGTGCTGTGGAGAAGTTCGTGGGATCAATAATAGGAGAGGGTGCTGTGGAGAAGTTCGTGGGATCAATAATAGGAGAGGGTGCTGTGGAGAAGTTCGTGGGATCAATAATAGGAGAGGGTGCTGTGGAGAAGTTCGTGGGATCAATAATAGGAGAGGGTGCTGTGGAGAAGTTCGTGGGATCAATAATAGGAGAGGGTGCTGTGGAGAAGTTCGTGGGATCAATAATAGGAGAGGGTGCTGTGGAGAAGTTCGTGGGATCAATAATAGGAGAGGGTGCAGTGGAGAAGTTCGTGGATCAATAATAGGAGAGGGTGCTGTGGAGAAGTTCGTGGGATCAATAATAGGAGAGGGTGCTGTGGAGAAGTTCGTGGGATCAATAATAGGAGAGGGTGCTGTGGAGAAGTTCGTGGGATCAATAATAGGAGAGGGTGCTGTGGAGAAGTTCGTGGGATCAATAATAGGAGAGGGTGCTGTGGAGAAGTTCGTGGGATCAATAATAGGAGAGGGTGCTGTGGAGAAGTTCGTGGGATCAATAATAGGAGAGGGTGCTGTGGAGAAGTTCGTGGGATCAATAATAGGAGAGGGTGCTGTGGAGAAGTTCGTGGGATCAATAATAGGAGAGGGTGCTGTGGAGAAGTTCGTGGGATCAATAATAGGAGAGGGTGCTGTGGAGAAGTTCGTGGGATCAATAATAGGAGAGGGTGCTGTGGAGAAGTTCGTGGGATCAATAATAGGAGAGGGTGCTGTGGAGAAGTTCGTGGGATCAATAATAGGAGAGGGTGCTGTGGAGAAGTTCGTGGGATCAATAATAGGAGAGGGTGCTGTGGAGAAGTTCGTGGGATCAATAATAGGAGAGGGTGCTGTGGAGAAGTTCGTGGGATCAATAATAGGAGAGGGTGCTGTGGAGAAGTTCGTGGGATCAATAATAGGAGAGGGTGCTGTGGAGAAGTTCGTGGGATCAATAATAGGAGAGGGTGCTGTGGAGAAGTTCGTGGGATCAATAATAGGAGAGGGTGCTGTGGAGAAGTTCGTGGGATCAATAATAGGAGAGGGTGCTGTGGAGAAGTTCGTGGGATCAATAATAGGAGAGGGTGCTGTGGAGAAGTTCGTGGGATCAATAATAGGAGAGGGTGCTGTGGAGAAGTTCGTGGGATCAATAATAGGAGAGGGTGCTGTGGAGAAGTTCGTGGGATCAATAATAGGAGAGGGTGCTGTGGAGAAGTTCGTGGGATCAATAATAGGAGAGGGTGCTGTGGAGAAGTTCGTGGGATCAATAATAGGAGAGGGTGCTGTGGAGAAGTTCGTGGGATCAATAATAGGAGAGGGTGCTGTGGAGAAGTTCGTGGGATCAATAATAGGAGAGGGTGCTGTGGAGAAGTTCGTGGGATCAATAATAGGAGAGGGTGCTGTGGAGAAGTTCGTGGGATCAATAATAGGAGAGGGTGCTGTGGAGAAGTTCGTGGGATCAATAATAGGAGAGGGTGCTGTGGAGAAGTTCGTGGGATCAATAATAGGAGAGGGTGCTGTGGAGAAGTTCGTGGGATCAATAATAGGAGAGGGTGCTGTGGAGAAGTTCGTGGGATCAATAATAGGAGAGGGTGCTGTGGAGAAGTTCGTGGGATCAATAATAGGAGAGGGTGCTGTGGAGAAGTTCGTGGGATCAATAATAGGAGAGGGTGCTGTGGAGAAGTTCGTGGGATCAATAATAGGAGAGGGTGCTGTGGAGAAGTTCGTGGGATCAATAATAGGAGAGGGTGCTGTGGAGAAGTTCGTGGGATCAATAATAGGAGAGGGTGCTGTGGAGAAGTTCGTGGGATCAATAATAGGAGAGGGTGCTGTGGAGAAGTTCGTGGGATCAATAATAGGAGAGGGTGCTGTGGAGAAGTTCGTGGGATCAATAATAGGAGAGGGTGCTGTGGAGAAGTTCGTGGGATCAATAATAGGAGAGGGTGCTGTGGAGAAGTTCGTGGGATCAATAATAGGAGAGGGTGCTGTGGAGAAGTTCGTGGGATCAATAATAGGAGAGGGTGCTGTGGAGAAGTTCGTGGGATCAATAATAGGAGAGGGTGCTGTGGAGAAGTTCGTGGGATCAATAATAGGAGAGGGTGCTGTGGAGAAGTTCGTGGGATCAATAATAGGAGAGGGTGCTGTGGAGAAGTTCGTGGGATCAATAATAGGAGAGGGTGCTGTGGAGAAGTTCGTGGGATCAATAATAGGAGAGGGTGCTGTGGAGAAGTTCGTGGGATCAATAATAGGAGAGGGTGCTGTGGAGAAGTTCGTGGGATCAATAATAGGAGAGGGTGCTGTGGAGAAGTTCGTGGGATCAATAATAGGAGAGGGTGCTGTGGAGAAGTTCGTGGGATCAATAATAGGAGAGGGTGCTGTGGAGAAGTTCGTGGGATCAATAATAGGAGAGGGTGCTGTGGAGAAGTTCGTGGGATCAATAATAGGAGAGGGTGCTGTGGAGAAGTTCGTGGGATCAATAATAGGAGAGGGTGCTGTGGAGAAGTTCGTGGGATCAATAATAGGAGAGGGTGCTGTGGAGAAGTTCGTGGGATCAATAATAGGAGAGGGTGCTGTGGAGAAGTTCGTGGGATCAATAATAGGAGAGGGTGCTGTGGAGAAGTTCGTGGGATCAATAATAGGAGAGGGTGCTGTGGAGAAGTTCGTGGGATCAATAATAGGAGAGGGTGCTGTGGAGAAGTTCGTGGGATCAATAATAGGAGAGGGTGCTGTGGAGAAGTTCGTGGGATCAATAATAGGAGAGGGTGCTGTGGAGAAGTTCGTGGGATCAATAATAGGAGAGGGTGCTGTGGAGAAGTTCGTGGGATCAATAATAGGAGAGGGTGCTGTGGAGAAGTTCGTGGGATCAATAATAGGAGAGGGTGCTGTGGAGAAGTTCGTGGGATCAATAATAGGAGAGGGTGCTGTGGAGAAGTTCGTGGGATCAATAATAGGAGAGGGTGCTGTGGAGAAGTTCGTGGGATCAATAATAGGAGAGGGTGCTGTGGAGAAGTTCGTGGGATCAATAATAGGAGAGGGTGCTGTGGAGAAGTTCGTGGGATCAATAATAGGAGAGGGTGCTGTGGAGAAGTTCGTGGGATCAATAATAGGAGAGGGTGCTGTGGAGAAGTTCGTGGGATCAATAATAGGAGAGGGTGCTGTGGAGAAGTTCGTGGGATCAATAATAGGAGAGGGTGCTGTGGAGAAGTTCGTGGGATCAATAATAGGAGAGGGTGCTGTGGAGAAGTTCGTGGGATCAATAATAGGAGAGGGTGCTGTGGAGAAGTTCGTGGGATCAATAATAGGAGAGGGTGCTGTGGAGAAGTTCGTGGGATCAATAATAGGAGAGGGTGCTGTGGAGAAGTTCGTGGGATCAATAATAGGAGAGGGTGCTGTGGAGAAGTTCGTGGGATCAATAATAGGAGAGGGTGCTGTGGAGAAGTTCGTGGGATCAATAATAGGAGGGTGCTGTGGAGATGTTCGTGGGATCAATAATAGGAGAGGGTGCTGTGGAGATGTTGGTAGGATCAATAATAGGAGAGGGTGCTGTGGAGAAGTTCGTGGGATCAATAATAGGAGAGGGTGCTGTGGAGATGTTGGTAGGATCAATAATAGGAGAGGGTGCTGTGGAGAAGTTCGTGGGATCAATAATAGGAGAGGGTGCTGTGGAGAAGTTCGTGGGATCAATAATAGGAGAGGGTGCTGTGGAGAAGTTCGTGGGATCAATAATAGGAGAGGGTGCTGTGGAGAAGTTCGTGGGATCAATAATAGGAGAGGGTGCTGTGGAGAAGTTCGTGGGATCAATAATAGGAGAGGGTGCTGTGGAGAAGTTCGTGGGATCAATAATAGGAGAGGGTGCTGTGGAGAAGTTCGTGGGATCAATAATAGGAGAGGGTGCTGTGGAGAAGTTCGTGGGATCAATAATAGGAGAGGGTGCTGTGGAGAAGTTCGTGGGATCAATAATAGGAGAGGGTGCTGTGGAGAAGTTCGTGGGATCAATAATAGGAGAGGGTGCTGTGGAGAAGTTCGTGGGATCAATAATAGGAGAGGGTGCTGTGGAGAAGTTCGTGGGATCAATAATAGGAGAGGGTGCTGTGGAGAAGTTCGTGGGATCAATAATAGGAGAGGGTGCTGTGGAGAAGTTCGTGGGATCAATAATAGGAGAGGGTGCTGTGGAGAAGTTCGTGGGATCAATAATAGGAGAAGGTGCAGTGGAGAAGTTGGTAGAATCAATAATAGGAGAGGGTGCAGTGGAGAAGTTCGTGGGATCAATAATAGAAGAGGGTGCTGTGGAGAAGTTCGTGGGATCAATAATAGGAGAGGGTGCTGTGGAGAAGTTCGTGGGATCAATAATAGGAGAGGGTGCTGTGGAGAAGTTCGTGGGATCAATAATAGGAGAGGGTGCTGTGGAGAAGTTCGTGGGATCAATAATAGGAGAGGGTGCTGTGGAGAAGTTCGTGGGATCAATAATAGGAGAGGGTGCTGTGGAGAAGTTCGTGGGATCAATAATAGGAGAGGGTGCTGTGGAGAAGTTCGTGGGATCAATAATAGGAGAGGGTGCTGTGGAGAAGTTCGTGGGATCAATAATAGGAGAGGGTGCTGTGGAGAAGTTCGTGGGATCAATAATAGGAGAGGGTGCTGTGGAGAAGTTCGTGGGATCAATAATAGGAGAGGGTGCTGTGGAGAAGTTCGTGGGATCAATAATAGGAGAGGGTGCTGTGGAGAAGTTCGTGGGATCAATAATAGGAGAGGGTGCTGTGGAGAAGTTCGTGGGATCAATAATAGGAGAGGGTGCTGTGGAGAAGTTCGTGGGATCAATAACAGGAGAGGGTGCTGTGGAGAAGTTCGTGGGATCAATAATAGGAGAGGGTGCTGTGGAGAAGTTCGTGGGATCAATAATAGGAGAGGGTGCTGTGGAGAAGTTCGTGGGATCAATAATAGGAGAGGGTGCTGTGAAGAAGTTCGTGGGATCAATAATAGGAGAAGGTGCAGTGGAGAAGTTGGTAGAATCAATAATAGGAGAGGGTGCAGTGGAGAAGTTCGTGGGATCAATAATAGAAGAGGGTGCTGTGGAGAAGTTCGTGGGATCAATAAAAGGAGAGGGTGCTGTGGAGAAGTTCGTGGGATCAATAATAGGAGAGGGTGCTGTGGAGAAGTTCGTGGGATCAATAATAGGAGAGGGTGCTGTGGAGAAGTTCGTGGGATCAATAATAGGAGAGGGTGCTGTGGAGAAGTTCGTGGGATCAATAATCGGAGAGGGTGCTGTGGAGAAGTTCGTGGGATCAATAATAGGAGAGGGTGCTGTGGAGAAGTTAGTGGGATCAATAATAGGAGAGGGTGCTGTGGAGAAGTTCGTGGGATCAATAATAGGAGAGGGTGCTGTGGAGAAGTTCGTGGGATCAATAATAGGAGGGTGCTGTGGAGATGTTCGTGGGATCAATAATAGGAGAGGGTGCTGTGGAGATGTTGGTAGGATCAATAATAGGAGAGGGTGCTGTGGAGAAGTTCGTGGGATCAATAATAGGAGAGGGTGCTGTGGAGATGTTGGTAGGATCAATAATAGGAGAGGGTGCTGTGGAGAAGTTCGTGGGATCAATAATAGGAGAGGGTGCTGTGGAGAAGTTCGTGGGATCAATAATAGGAGAGGGTGCTGTGGAGAAGTTCGTGGGATCAATAATAGGAGAGGGTGCTGTGGAGAAGTTCGTGGGATCAATAATAGGAGAGGGTGCTGTGGAGAAGTTCGTGGGATCAATAATAGGAGAGGGTGCTGTGGAGAAGTTCGTGGGATCAATAATAGGAGAGGGTGCTGTGGAGAAGTTCGTGGGATCAATAATAGGAGAGGGTGCTGTGGAGAAGTTCGTGGGATCAATAATAGGAGAGGGTGCTGTGGAGAAGTTGGTAGGATCAATAATAGGAGAGGGTGCAGTGGAGAAGTTGGTAGAATCAATAATAGGAGAGGGTGCTGTGGAGAAGTTCGTGGGATCAATAATAGGAGAGGGTGCTGTGGAGAAGTTCGTGGGATCAATAATAGGAGAGGGTGCTGTGGAGAAGTTCGTGGGATCAATAATAGGAGAGGGTGCTGTGGAGAAGTTCGTGGGATCAATAATAGGAGAGGGTGCTGTGGAGAAGTTCGTGGGATCAATAATAGGAGAGGGTGCTGTGGAGAAGTTCGTGGGATCAATAATAGGAGAGGGTGCTGTGGAGAAGTTCGTGGGATCAATAATAGGAGAGGGTGCTGTGGAGAAGTTCGTGGGATCAATAATAGGAGAGGGTGCTGTGGAGAAGTTCGTGGGATCAATAATAGGAGAGGGTGCTGTGGAGAAGTTCGTGGGATCAATAATAGGAGAGGGTGCTGTGGAGAAGTTCGTGGGATCAATAATAGGAGAGGGTGCTGTGGAGAAGTTCGTGGGATCAATAATAGGAGAGGGTGCTGTGGAGAAGTTCGTGGGATCAATAATAGGAGAGGGTGCTGTGGAGAAGTTCGTGGGATCAATAATAGGAGAGGGTGCTGTGGAGAAGTTCGTGGGATCAATAATAGGAGAGGGTGCTGTGGAGAAGTTCGTGGGATCAATAACAGGAGAGGGTGCTGTGGAGAAGTTCGTGGGATCAATAATAGGAGAGGGTGCTGTGGAGAAGTTCGTGGGATCAATAATAGGAGAGGGTGCTGTGGAGAAGTTCGTGGGATCAATAATAGGAGAGGGTGCTGTGAAGAAGTTCGTGGGATCAATAATAGGAGAAGGTGCAGTGGAGAAGTTGGTAGAATCAATAATAGGAGAGGGTGCAGTGGAGAAGTTCGTGGGATCAATAATAGAAGAGGGTGCTGTGGAGAAGTTCGTGGGATCAATAAAAGGAGAGGGTGCTGTGGAGAAGTTCGTGGGATCAATAATAGGAGAGGGTGCTGTGGAGAAGTTCGTGGGATCAATAATAGGAGAGGGTGCTGTGGAGAAGTTCGTGGGATCAATAATAGGAGAGGGTGCTGTGGAGAAGTTCGTGGGATCAATAATCGGAGAGGGTGCTGTGGAGAAGTTCGTGGGATCAATAATAGGAGAGGGTGCTGTGGAGAAGTTAGTGGGATCAATAATAGGAGAGGGTGCTGTGGAGAAGTTCGTGGGATCAATAATAGGAGAGGGTGCTGTGGAGAAGTTCGTGGGATCAATAATAGGAGGGTGCTGTGGAGATGTTCGTGGGATCAATAATAGGAGAGGGTGCTGTGGAGATGTTGGTAGGATCAATAATAGGAGAGGGTGCTGTGGAGAAGTTCGTGGGATCAATAATAGGAGAGGGTGCTGTGGAGATGTTGGTAGGATCAATAATAGGAGAGGGTGCTGTGGAGAAGTTCGTGGGATCAATAATAGGAGAGGGTGCTGTGGAGAAGTTCGTGGGATCAATAATAGGAGAGGGTGCAGTGGAGAAGTTCGTGGGATCAATCATAGGAGAGGGTGCAGTGGAGAAGTTCGTGGGATCAATAATAGGAGAGGGTGCTGTGGAGAAGTTCGTGGGATCAATAATAGGAGAGGGTGCAGTGGAGATGTTGGTAGAATCAATAATAGGAGAGGGTGCAGTGGAGAAGTTGGTAGAATCAATAATAGGAGAGGGTGCAGTGGAGGAGTTGGTAGGATCAATAATAGGAGAGGGTGCAGTGGAGAAGTTGGTAGGATCAATAATAGGAGAGGGTGCTGTGGAGAAGTTGGTAGGATCAATAATAGGAGAGGGTGCTGTGGAGATGTTGGTAGGATCAATAATAGGAGAGGGTGCAGTGGAGAAGTTCGTGGGATCAATCATAGGAGAGGGTGCAGTGGAGAAGTTCGTGGGATCAATAATAGGAGAGGGTGCAGTGGAGAAGTTGGTAGGATCAATAATAGGAGAGGGTGCAGTGGAGATGTTGGTAGGATCAATAATAGGAGAGGGTGCAGTGGAGAAGTTCGTGGGATCAATCATAGGAGAGGGTGCAGTGGAGAAGTTCGTGGGATCAATAATAGGAGAGGGTGCAGTGGAGGCGTTGGTAGGATCAATAATAGGAGAGGGTGCAGTGGAGAAGTTGGTAGGATCAATAATAGGAGAGGGTGCTGTGGAGAAGTTCGTGGGATCAATCATAGGAGAGGGTGCAGTGGAGAAGTTCGTGGGATCAATAATAGGAGAGGGTGCAGTGGAGGAGTTGGTAGGATCAATAATAGGAGAGGGTGCAGTGGAGAAGTTGGTAGGATCAATAATAGGAGAGGGTGCTGTGGAGAAGTTCGTGGGATCAAAATCTTCAAAAAGTTGAAAAAAATAGAAAGAAACATAAAAGAAAGATAGAAAGTGATGACAAAATATGAAAGACAGAAATAATAAAAACAAGCGATAAATATAGAATAATTTTCACCATAATGGAGTTACATAAGAACTCCTAACAATGGGCTATTGACTGCTTGAAATAGAGACACGCCTTGTTGTCTCCACAAGGTCGTTTACAACTACATTCCAATCAGTCTTTGCTCACGTGTTAGTTGAGGTAACTTTGACCTATTTTTTATGACCTCATTCTATTTATATCGAATCAAGTGCTAGTGAGAGAAATTTCATAATAAAATAAATCAATAACATCTTAATGGAAATAACTATGGTTAATATTAACATGTGGAGTTCAATGTGGTGTGTGGTGTGCAGTGAGACTGGTAAGACACTTGATATTGTCTGCTTCAATTCCTTTGTCTGCAGGCTGTGTGTGTGTGTGTTTTTCTATTTTTTGTTACTTCTTTGAAAAGAATTCTCACCCAACACACTTTCCACACATATTGCCACATACTCAAAATGCTTTTCAGCACATTTACAAGTTTCTTACACCCCTATTCTCCAAGCACCAGCTCTCATCCCCCATTCTCCAACCACCATCTCTCATCCCCCATTTTTCAGCCACCATCCTCCATCCTCACCCACCCATCCACCATCCTCCAACCAGTACTCCCACTCACTCATTCACCCATCCCCTAACCACCACTCACCCATCCACCAGGCATTATCCCCCAAGCACCATCCATCCATTCATCTCCCCTCTATCCACCCATCCACCAGGCATTATCTCCCAGGCACCATCCAATCATCCACCACTCATCTCTCAAACACCACCCCACTAACAAAAGAGTGAGATGGCTGTTTCCATTGATTGAGAGGATGAAACTGTTAGTGATTCCAGGTTGCACAAGGATTACCATGTTCTTCTCACCTGCATTCAAGTCGAACTCCAAACGCTGGTGTGTGGTATCGGGGGGTGTGTGTGGTGTTGTGTGTAATAGTTTTGTTGTGGTTTACTGCGTTCAATTTTTTAAAATAAATGAGTTCGATACTTAGAATGATGTGTGGTGTGCAGCTAGCTGATGATGTGAGTACAAAGGAGTTGATGGTTTGATTGGAGTTGGATAATAAGAATGTTGAAGTGGTGAGGCACGAGAGTTTGAGATAGCTGGGTCATGTTGTAAAGTAAGGGGATGATGATTGTGTTAAGCAAGTGTGGAGGTTTGAAGCGGAAGGCAGAAGAGGAAGGGGAAGGCCAAGGTCAGATTGAGAAAATATGATGGAAAATCTTTGTCGTGGGTTTGGATTAGGTCTTGAAGATGCCTATAACAGGGTGAAATGGAGAGAGAGGTTTAAGTCATGGAAAGAAGTCAGTGACCACTTGGAAAAGAGAAAGATGCTGACTATAATGAAAGGAAGAAGTATGCTTAAAAATATTTCAATTAAAAATGGATCGGTGTATAAAAAAAGAACTTTTTTGACGCCTTAAACACGTCATTCTGCATTGTATGACAGTCTTCGAAAGGTTGACAAACGTGAATTTGCTTAAAAGGCCCAAAAAAAGAAAAACTAAGGTAAGCAGAGATATTTTCACCTGTATTAAATGCTAAAAAAAGCAGGTGAGAGAGATAATGAAGGAGCCTGATATTTGGCCTGGTTCACTTGCTTGCTTGTGTGCAGGAAGGTGGAAATGAGTGATAATGATTTATAAGTAAAAAAAACAAAAGAAGGAAATGAAAGGCTGGAAGGTTGCTGTGTATCTGCAAACAAGCTAAATTGTTCGTGCCTAACCACACACACACACACACACACACACACACACACACACACACACACACACACACACACACACACACACACACACACACACACACACACACACACACACACACACACACACAAACACACCAGGGGCAGAGAAGCATATGGTCCATACACTTGCTGTTTGTCCACTTCAAGGAAGCCTCCTTTGTTCAACTGAACCCCTCCATTGAAAATTTCCACTGTCGTAGAGGTAGTGAAGATGATGCTGATGATGGTGTAGTTGGATGATAATGATGAAGATGATGGTGTGGGTGGATGATGATGATGAAGATAATGGTGTGGGTGGATGATGAGGGTAATGGTGATATGGGTGATGATAAAAGAAAGACCTTTTTGGCACTTTTCTCCCGAAAAGGGTAGGGGGCACCGACATTGGGCCTCACCCAGGTAGGAATACCTGGAGGATGACCTAATTAGGCTCATGTTGGCATGGTAAGAGGCAAAATGAATTTGATTGGTGGAAAATATCAGCAGATATAGACGAAGTTAATTATAAAATACGAAATGAATTGGTTGAAAGCCACTTAAGCTCCAGTCCCAATTTTTGATAATAAACGAAAAAAAATGTATAAAAATAAATAAATGACGTCATTAGACCTGCACTTTCCCCCGTTGAGACACTCGTAAGCACATCTTTGCCCTGCTGGTCCCTGGCTTGTCTGGGTAGATAGATAGATAGATGGATAGATAGGTAGATGGATAGATAGATAGATGGATAGATAGATAGACAGATAGATAGACAGATAGATAGATAAAGAGATGGATTGATGGATAGATAGATAGATAGAAAGAAAGATAGATGGATAGATAAAGAGATGGATAAATAGATAGATAGATAAATAGATAGATGGATAGATAGATAGATAGACAGATAGATAGATAAAGAGATGGATAGGAGAAGAGAGATAGAGATAGATAGATAAAGAGATGGATAGATGAAGAGAGATAGAGATAGATAGATAAAGGGATGAGTAGATGAAGAGAGATAGAGATAGATAGATAGATAGATAGACAGGTAGATAGATAGAAAAATAGATAGATATATAGATAGATAAGGTCACTGACCTGGGGCAGGTAGGACTCGTAGTTGGGAACATATCTAGGTGGAGGTGATTTTTTTAAAAAAATCTATCAAAAATTCTTCATAAAAAATTGTAAATAAAAAGTTGTGAATGTTTAAAGAAGTCTTAATTTGAGATTAACTGATTTTAAATTCACTTGGACGCCCCTATTCTCATATCCATCCATCCATTCATCCATTAACTCATCCATCTATCCACGCATCCATCCATCCACTCATCTTAGAACAAACCTGTTATTATCAGGGACATTGAAACTGGGATCAAAAGAGTAATAAGGGTCATCAAGAGCACCGTTGTGAGGGTTATTTGGGTAGAGGTTATATGGGTTGTACCCAGTGTTGGAAGGTTGGTAAGGGTAATCTACATAAGGAGAGTTGAGATCGTAAGAAGGATAGTTGTAAGGAGGATGAGGGTATGGAGGGTTGTAGTAGGGAGGTTGAGAAAAAGAGGGGTTGAAGCTTCCCCACGTTTCTTGGTCTTTATAAATCTGACAGTTCGATCCTGAGTAACCTTCTTCACACTGGCACTCAAAGCCCTGTGTGACGTAAGATGGCTTGCATTTTCCCCCATTGACACATGGCTGTTCACTGCACACTGGGCACTCTTTCACATGAACGATCTGTAGGGGTGTGAAGGTTTTGATGTGGGCGGGTGGATGTGAAGTGATGGGATGTGAAGTGATTGGATGTGAAGTGATTGGATGTGAAGTGATGTGATGTGAAGTGATTGGATGTGAAGTGATTGGATGTAAAGTGATGTGATGTGAAGTGATTGGATGTGAAGTGATGTGATGTGAAGTGATTGGATGTGTGGAAACCTCATAAATGTCTTTGCCAAAGTCAACCTTGCCATTGTTCAACTTGGCATAACTGACACAACCTTCACAAAGATTCATATATATATATATATATACATATATGCATTTCAATATTTATCTTATTTAACATAATTTGCAAATCAAGCAAAAATTTTGAATCATTGAAATCTGACCGACGAATCCATTTGATTGGTGGATCTTGGCTTCAAACTTGTGGATAGCTGGCAGATTGCCAAAAAAGATGTAGCCTTTCAAGTTCAATCTTCTTCCTGTCCAACTTTCCTTTTTCACTTCACCATCCACATCCAGGCTCACTATGTTGGAGAAGTGGGTGGGTAATGAGAAAGAGGTGGAAAAGTGGGTGGGTAAATCGAGGGAGGTGGAAGAGTGCGTGGGAGATTAGAGGGAGATAGAGGAATGGGTAAGTGATGTGACAAAAGAATTTATATAAATTGAAGCCAATGGTGCCAGAGCAAATGACACGAACATTCGTAATTATCCCCGAAGTTTTCACCGACACTGATCTTTACAGTGGTCCATTTGTTGACATCCACTGCAGGTCCCTGCAACTCAAAATCATCGCCCTCTCCCACGCTGAATCTAATGGTCACAAGTCATTGGGGGTACAGATAGTTGAAGAAAATAAAAATTCATAATGTTAACTAGTTAGTTACCTGATGATGATATAAAAAATATATCGAAAAGCTTGGTGTCAACAAAACATTTAAATGATATCGTTTTTTAGTGATTCACATCAAAAAGATGAACGATCAAAAGAAGGAACCTGAGTTCGAGGTTGGAGTTTTTGAGTCCGAGAGATAAGTAGGGCCAAGTCTCTTGACCATCATCACCCAAAAACAAGATCAGACCTGGGTGGTGGAGTTGTGGGGGATGGTGAAAAAAATAAAACAATGAGTCTAACTAGACAGAAAGTAAAGCAAAAATTGAAGTTCAAGTTGATGGGTGGGTAAAATGGGTAGGTTGATGGGTGGGTAGAATGGAGAGGTTAAAGGATGTATGTGAAATTGAACAATGAATGACTGGGCGGTTTTTCATCTACTTGTAAAAAAAAAATAATCTAAATTGTCAATATTTAAGAACAATTATCAACTGAATTCCAAAAGCCAACCCACCTTCTCCATACAGACTTCTGAAGGCAAACTCCAAAGATTTGAATTGGTTGATCTTTCCCAATGTGATGAGACTGAGGTAGGAGGCTTTGTCTTGTTCAAAATGGGGAATTAGCTCTGGAGGAGAAAGGAGAGTAGGAGAAAGAGGAAAAGAAGGAGAAGGAGAAGAAGAAGAAAAAGGAGAAAAAGACGTTGAAGATATATAAAAGCAAAGAGAGAGTCAGAAAACTATAATTTGATGAGAATGATTTTTGATAGAGATAACAAGAGGTGATTGGCACACACCTCCTTGTAGCAACTCGAAAACACTGACTCCCTCCCCGTAAGCGTTGGTCGCCTTGCAGACATACTCTCCAAAATCACTTGCGTCTTTCACGTCTATTGTCACCACTTCATTAACACTGGGTGAGGTGGAAAGTGAATAAGTGGAATGTGTGGTAGGGTATGGTGAGGTAAAGTGGAATGCCTAGAAGTGGGGAAGGGTGTGATGAAGTGAGGTGGGCTAGGGTGTGGTAAAGTGGAGTGTGGTGAGATGGGATGATGGAATGAAATAATAATCTACAAATTATATTATAGTGATGTTTAACCCAGAGAGTTTAAAGATCACTTGATGTGTGTAAAATAGTCTAATAAAATAATCGATTATAGGAGATTGATACTTTTTTGAAAAAGTTGTTCCCCTTCACTTTCCTAATCTTTCTTAAACCTTCTGACAAGCTGTTCCACAAACTCGGACCTTCCACCTCAAACCCAAGCTCTCCAATACTAGACATTTTGGACTTGGGGTCGTATAAATGGTTGAGTCTGAAGACCTAAGCTTTCGCCTTTCAGGTATTTGAGAGATAGGTATGAGTCTTTCCGATATGTATCTTGGACCATATCCTAGCCTACATTTAAATAGAAGTAATAATATTTTATAAACTACCCTATTCCTAACTTTGAACCAATGCAACTTTTTCAAAAATGGAGTTATATAGTCAAACTTCCTTGTACCTGTAATTAACCTGGCTGTAGTGTTGATAAGAGACTAGACTCTACACAGCTGCTTTTCAGGTAACCCAGCTAACAATGTGTTGCAATAACCTATTCTGCTCAGAATCAAAGCAACAGCAAGGGTCCTCAACGATTCATAAGAAAGACACTTCTTAATGGACCTTATCTGCCTGAGAGCTGAGAAGCCTGCCTGCAACATCTTACTTATATGTGAGTTCATGCTCAAGTCTCTATCCATGAAAACACCTAGACTCTTGACACTTTCTGAAGGTGATATGAAAGTATCCAGTATCCTTATCTGTTTGGTTGGTAACTTGTTTACCTTTCTCGAAGAAGAAAACCATATAGCTTCAGTTTTGGATCTATTGAGTTTAAGACTATTGGATTCCATCCAGGCTGCCATCTCATCGACAGTCACACAATCTGTTTTGCAATTGCTCAGTTTCACCAGGGACACAACTAGAATACAATTGTGTGTCATCTGCATATTGGTGAAAACTCAAGTTATGTCTTTGTGCAATTGTTTCTAGATCACTAGAAAGCAGAATAAGAGCGGGCCGATTACAGAACCTTGTGGCACACCAGTATGGGGATGAAATAAATTAGTCCTAACACTATTATTAGTAATATAATAACACCTATTATTTAAATAGCTCTTATACCATTCTAAGACTAAACCCTTCAAACCGAATAAGGGAGTAACTTTGACAGGTGGAGTTGCAAATAGTATTTTGCTTATGTTCATATGCATAACAATCAAGGAGCCACATTATCCATACATCTTCAGCAAGCCTCACCAATCTTCTCTACTACCCTTCAAATCCCACACCCCCAATCCCCCCACCCCATAAATCCCACACTCTCAATTCACCCACCCCTCTATAAATCCCACACTTCAATCCACCCACCCCCTCCATAAATCCTACATTCCCAATCCACCCATCCCCCCATAAATCCCACAACCCCAATCCACCTACCTATCCAGTTTTTTGCCATTTTTGTACCACGTGATCACAGGCTTGGGGAACCCCATGGCCTCACAAGTGAGTGATGTCCTCGATCCCACCACCACCCTTCGTTGAGCGTGTGTGATGGGGATGACTGGCTTGGCTGGCGTGACGTCATTCATTATTATTAAAAATGATATAATCTTGAGAAATGAGAATAAAAAGAAAATGACTCACCCAAAATCCTTAGCAGCACCTTACTGTACTCGATCTTGCCTGTTTGTTTGTCTGTGAACAAACATTTGTATACTCCTGTGTGATATCATTATTTTTATTATTATTTAGTGTTTTTTTATTGAAGATTATGATCACCTCCGTCTTCTCTTTTGGCGTCATGAATGACGACAAAGGAAGAGTTGACAAAGATACGTTCTGATCCTTTCAGCGAATTTTCGTCCTTTAGCCATTCGATTTTGTTTGGTGCTCCCTGGTCGGATCCTGCATAAGGTCAATGAAACTTCATGAAAATTATCATTATTTAACAAAAGTAGGTCCCATAGATAACGATGTGTGTGAAAGTTTAGGGTATGAAAACTCGTTTGAAGAGACGCATGAGAGCATTGAACACGACAAAACAGAGAGACTCACTGTAGACTTGGCAGTTGATATGGATCAGTTCTCCCTCTTTCGCAGACTCCGTGTTGATTGGTTCAGGCTCCGAAGTGTCGGCTGTATTTATTACTTCTATTTATAACCATGGCATTTGTATATTCATCAGTTCTATTTATAAACCATGCATGTTTGTGTTATGTGGGTTATTGAAGTAGTCTAATTATTATAAGTGAGTAGAGAATGAAGGTAACAAGGAATTCGGTCGAATAGGGTGACAAGGAAGAAGGTCAAATAGGGTGACGAGGAAGTAGGACAAATAGGACGACAAGGTGCACTAACGGACGAAGGGAATAACATTGAGATGGAACTCATAGAAGCGATCAGATCCTTGCTCATTGCACACGTACAATCCACTGGCACTGCGATCCACCGATGGAATTCTGAGGCGGGTAGGTGGATGAACGAAAAAACACGAATTTAATATGTAAAAATAATAATGGAGAGTTAGAAAAGAAGATTAAATCAGGATAAAAAAGATAAAAGAAATCATCGACCTGAAGACTCTGCCGAAGACTTGACTGTTGGAAGGAAGAGGTCCATCCCTTTTCACCCACTGCACCAGCACCTCGTTGCTTGTGGGACACACCAGCTCAGCAGGTGTGCCCTCTATTGCTGCGAACTTGTTGTTTGGAGGGAATTCGGGTTCTGCAGTTGTTATTGGTGCTGTTGAGAATGCATGGTAAAGTGTGGCCGTGAAATAAACAAAAATTTAATCAGAAACTTTTAATAACATACAATTTACCAAATACCCCAAGATCCACTCACCTTTGATCCCAAAATCCACTTATCTTTGACCACAAACTTCATCCCTATTTGACCCCGAACTCCATTCATCTTTGACCCTAAACTCCACCCCCATTTGACCCCGAACTACATTCACCTTAGACCCTGAACTCTACCTACTTTCGACCCCAAACTAAACCTACCTTTGAGCACCAAAGTGACGTTAGCTTGAGATACTCCAGACTGGCTGGTTGCCGTGCATATATAAGTGCCTGCGTCAGCATCTTGGAAGTCCTGCCATTGGTCATTTCATGTTGAGTGATTTGATTGGCTAATTGGAAAAATCAAAGTGTTTGGCATTTTTGCACAAAATAATTAGATGAAAGGAAGCTTTAAAAAAAAGTTAATTTCACACAGCTACAAACACACAAACAACCAAACGCTCACAAATACAAACAGCTAAACATAGACAAACAAAAACACACACACACACACACACACACACACACGCACACGCACACGCACACGCACACGCACACGCACACGCACACGCACACACACACACACACACACACACACACACACACACACACACACACACACACACACACACACACACACACACACACACACACACACACACACACACACACACACACATACACCTTCCTTCCTTCCTTTTGTGCATTTATCCACCATAAGGCGGGTGCACTAAACTGCAGAGCAGTTTATCTATGGATCTGGTGTGGTGTTCTTCTTTTGACTTGCCAGTGATCAGCTAGGCGAAGTTCCTTGAAATCTTTATATAGGCTTTTTGTTGATGGCTTCCGTTGCAATTTTGAAGTTTTCTTCCCGCAGCCAATTAAAAATTAATACTTTTCACTTTTAACCGCTCAAACCGCCAATTTCGTTTACATCCAAATTTAGCATTAAAAGCCTTGATTTCTCCAAATTTTGAATACTTTTCTATTGTTTTATTTATGCATTAAATAATTATATCACTAATTAAAATTTTTAAACTTTTGTACTTATCCAACATGAGATTTTTCGAAATAAATTATTATCAGCTTGTTACATTAATTATTTTAAACCATTTTTCAATTACAAAATTCAACTTTAAACATGTGAAAAATTAAAAATTTAACGAGGCCATTTTACCTCGTGCCTACACACACCCACACGCACGCACATACACATACGAAAACAAACATGGATAGTGAGAGTTCCATAACTAGTGACGTGTTTGGGGTCGATGGGGTAGCCGTATTCTCTAGTCCACTCATAAACTGTGTTCGCTATTCCAGAGTCACATTGGATGGTGTAGCTGCAAATTAGATCATTTGGTTAGGGTCAAAAGGTTGAGATGATGAGGTCATGGGTTAGAGTCGAAAGGTTAAGGTGATGAGGTTGGGGTCAAAAGGTTAAGGTGATGATGTCATGTGGTTAGGGTCAAAAGGTTGAGGATGCAATGGGATGATTTTTTTATGAAAAGGTGTTTGGGAATTAGTTATATTTTTCAAAGCTATTGTTACTTTCGAGCTTTGAGCAGTTTTGATTAATATAAATAGTATCAATGATCCACCAACTCGTAATGTCTGTGGATTTCAGCGTAGTTCGGTTCGATCGTCAGTCTTGCAATTTCTGTCGTTATTCATTGATTATTTATTTTTAATTTTATAGTATAAAATATAATAGCGTAGCCCTCATTTACCAAACTGACCGATCACGTCGATCTTGCCCACAGCCTCCTTCAAACCCTCTCGGGTGAACGCCACACACTTGTAGAGGGCACTGTTTTGCAAAGTGGCTTGACTCACCAACAAACTCTCTCCTCTCACCACCACATTCCTTTCGCTAATGGGGACCCAGTCTTGAGATGACCTGGGATCAACTCCCATGAACTTCAGCCACTCGATCCTCGTGTTTTCAGGGGCACCTAGAGAGAAAGGCTTGTTTGAGGTTTGCTCCATCACAATAACATACTCTACGAGAAATTGCAACAAATTTTATACGAGAAATTTCAACAAATGTTGTACGAGAAACTGCAACAAATGTTTCACGCAAAATTGTAATTCTAAATACTCAAACGAGCACTAGACATACCATAGCAAGTGAGTTCTGCATCTTGACCCTGTCTCGTCACCACGTCTTTTGGGTACACGTACAATCCGACTCTTCTGACTACTGGCCTCACTACAAAAAGTTCAAAAAATGATTGAATAAAGAAAATCTGCCAAAAACATCACTACACACCTCCACTGTCTCCTCTCCACCTCCACTCAAACACATCCCCATACCTTGCACCTCCACAGCTTCTCGGAACCTGTCATACAGACAGGAGTACAGCCCAGCGTCGAAGGTTGAAGCTCTTTCGACCTCGATGACAGCCAGCCCTCTGGAAGAAACTTCAGAGCCAGATGGAGTGACCCACTTGATATCGGCATTGAGGTCGCTTGGGAAAGAACAGATGAGCTTGAATGAAGCTCCGGCATCCACCTCGACTCCCCCACGAGGTTCAATGACTAGTTGGTCTTGAAAGCTCGGCTCTTTAGTGCGGTGGTGGTGAGTGTGGGAGTGAGGGGTGGTACGTGGGAGTGAAGTGTTTGATGACGTAGTGATGGGTGGTAAACAAAAGATAGTGATGTGAGAAACAGTTAGGATTCAAATACCTATGACGTCAACATTGAATTCGTCATACAGCCAGCCGTGAGGTGTGCCTGGAGGAATATAAATAAAAAACAATAATACAATACTATCAATACTACTACTACTACTACTACTCCTACTACTCCTACTACTACTACTACTACTAATACTCCTGCTACTACTCCTACTACTACTACTACTACTACTACTACTACTACTACTACTACTACTACTACTACTACTACTACTACTCCTACTACTCCTACTACTACTACTACTAATACTCCTGCTACTACTCCTACTACTACTACTACTACTACTACTACTACTACTACTACTACTACTACTACTACTACTACTACTACTACTACTACTACTACTACTACTACTACTACTACTACTACTACTACTACTACTACTACTACTACTACTACTACTACTACTACTACTACTACTACTACTACTACTACTACTACTACTACTACTACTACTACTACTACTACTACTACTACTACTACTACTACTACTACTACTACTACTACTACTACTACTACTACTACTACTACTACTACTACTACTACTACTACTACTACTACTACTACTACTACTACTACTACTACTACTACTACTACTACTACTACTACTACTACTACTACTACTACTACTACTACTACTACTACTACTACTACTACTACTACTACTACTACTACTACTACTACTACTACTACTACTACTACTACTACTACTACTACTACTACTACTACTACTACTACTACTACTACTACTACTACTACTACTACTACTACTACTACTACTCCTGCAACATGACCGCTAAAATAATAATAAAAACGAATAGTTGCTGACCAGCTCTGCAGATGTAGTACCCCTTCTGGTCGTAGTCGACATTGTTCAAGGTCAAGTAGTTCTCATCGACCTTGAGAGTTTAAAGATGATGCGTTGCTTTGGTGTCATTAAGGGTGGTGCTTCTATATGAGCTCATGCTAGTCTGTGCTTTCCTTCACAACAATAACGAGCGACAGCACAGAAAAATCGAAGATAAACTATAAATAGACATCATCAAGCTCAACTAATCAAAACTAACCACGTTTCTAGGGTGATTCAGCAGTCTGGGTTCTTCGGAGGGAGATTGCTTATACAGCCATTGGTAGATAGGAATAAAATCTAAGTTTCCTTTTACACGACATTCAAACATTTCACTTGATCCCCTGGTGATCTTGGAGTGGAAGGGGTTGATTTGGAGCTCATAGTAACCATTGCTCGTCCTGTTTCCAAACTGTTGGTCTGTGGTGGTTGAGCTTGTGCTTTTGTTCGTGAGTTTGTGTGTTTCTCAGAATTGAAAAAAATTGGTAATCATGATGAAGTTTACTGTAGTTGTTCATATCATATTACTTATACCCATCCGCAAACTCCCTCAAACACCCCTACACCACCACACTCCGCCCTCCACCACGACACTCCACCCTCACTCACTCCTAGGATAAAACTCAGTTCCAGGGAAGGTGAAGGTGTAATAGAACTCATCCGATCTTCCATCTTCTAGTTGCACCACACATTTGTACCTTCCAACATGTTTATGGTTGCATGAGGGGATGTCCAGAACTCTTGAGTTGTCTGTACCACTCTCACTCACACCTGGTTTTATTGTTTTTAGTTTTTTTATAAGCAGTTCATTTGTTTATATTTCAGTGTAAAGAAGATGAAATAAACTTTTGAGTTATGATTCAAATGAGACCCTAAAAAGGTCAAAGCCGCCATAATCGCTGCATGTTTCCCCACAGCCATACTTTTCATCTTATTCACCATCAACATACCTTTTCACCACCTACCCACACCTCCACCACTACCGACCATCACCCCCTACCACCCACCACCACTAACCACCATCACTCACCACCACCGACCTAGAGGATAATATCCATCAAGCCTGGTCCATTTGATGTTGTCCACCGGAAGTGTGTTGTCGACAGTGCACGTGATTTTGAAGGGCTCAGATTCTCTAGGGGGGTAGTAGGGTCCCGAGATCCAGAAGTTGGGGTCTGTTGAGATGTGGTTGTGTTGAAGTGTGTTGCGTGGCAAAAGTGAATTACAAGGGAGAGTTTGATATCTTGATTGCAACAAAATTTGTCAACATCAGTTTCATAACATCTTCAAAACAAGAAGTGGTGCAACAAAGTTTGTCAACATCAGTTTCATAAAATTTTCAAAACAAAAAGTGGTGCAACAAAATTTGTCAACATCAGTTTCATAACATCTTCAAGACTAGAAGTGGCGCAACAAAGTTTATCAACATTTGTTAAATAAGATCTTCAAGACTAGAAGTGGCGCAACAAAGTTTATCAACATTTGTTAAATAAGATCTTCAAGACTAGAGGCTGAGTCATTGTGGACCATTCTCGAATTTTGAAAGTAAATCTAATAAAAGATATTTGAAGAGGGTTTAAAAGTGAACCTAGCACATTGAGGTAGAACTTAGCTTGAGAAGTGCCAAAGGAGTTTTGGACCTGACATGTGTACTCTCCCTGGTCGCTCTCTTGGATGTTGTTCAGAGCCAGGTTGCCTGTGTGTTTGTTTGTGTGTGTGCTTATGTGTGTTTGTTTGTGCCTGTGTGTGTTTGTTTGTGCCTGTGTGAGTGTTTGTGGTGACTGCACATCTCGAAACAAATGAAACCTCTTCATGCCATTAAAATAAAAAAATTTTTACATCTTTTAAGAAAAAACAAACAAAAAAAACACACACACACACAACACACACACACACACACACACACACACACACACACACACACACACACACACACACACACACACACACACACACACACACACACACACACACACACACACACACACACACACACACACACACACACACACACACACACACACATACACATACACACACACACACACACAAACCCTCATTCGACAGATGTCTGTTATACTCTCTGGTCCACTCAATATTGAAGGGCCCTTGACCATCAGAGCCACATTCTACAAAGATGTCGTCACCTCTCCTTACTGTGACGTCATACGGGGTTGACAACTTCGCCCTGGGTTCCACCGGCACCACTGGCTTTGAGGCTGGTGTGTTTGTTAGAGTGCTAGACTATACTTCACACGTCATCACCACTACACCCATTCATCTCCCCCCACCCCACAACCACTCATCTCTCCCCTCACACCAGACCCGCTCATCTCCCTCCCACACCACAACCACTCATTTCTCCCCCACACCACAACCACTCATCTCTCCTCCACACCACATCCACTCATCTCTCCTCCACACCACACCCATTCGTCTTTTTTCCACACCACAACCACTCATCTCTCCCCCACACCACAACCACTCATCTTTCCTCACCACACCCACTCATCTCTTTTCCACACCACACCCATTCATCTCTCCTCAACGCCACAACCACTCATCTCCTTTCACACCAGACCAAACCCACACCACGCTACACCCACTTTCAATGATAATCTCCCCGTAAGCACTGTACGTTGCAAACTCCTGATCCAACCACGAACACTCAAAACTTCCCACGTCAGAGACCTGCACGTTTCTGATGGTCAAAATTGACTGGTGGTCCGTTGTGTCGATCAAGTGTCGTCTGCAGGTCATGAAGATGTATAAGTAGAAAACGTTGATACTATGAAAAGATGAGGGAGTTGTGGGTAGAACGATGGGAGAGTTGTGGATGAAACGATAAGAGTTCTGGGTCGAACCTGTCAGATGAAATCTCTCTGCCTCTCGAGTCTTTCCAGAATTGGTCCAATACTGAGATGTTGCCCTGGTTTAATCATTGCAATAATAATAAGACTAGAAAATAAATAATAAGAACAATATAAATAATAATAAAAACAATTAAAATAATAACAACAAAAATAACAATAATAATGAGAAAAATAGCAACAATGATAATAACAATATTAATAATAATGGTTATTTAAAGAGTGACAAGAAGATAGTACCGTGGGAACACAGACGAATCTGGCATCATCACCCACTCCCAACCGCTGCGACCTCGGCTCCAAAATGTGCGCTCCTGGGTTTGATGCTGGTGGAAGAATAATAAAAATAATAAATACGAGAAAAAAAAATAATGATGAGATGTTTATGATAATGAAGTATTAAAACTCATAGAAATCAAAATTCTCATAAAAAACTAAGCATGATAATATCTGTATGGCAGAAATGAGTGCACAATAAATCACTCATAAAACTGCTTCTAAAACAAAAAAAATAAAAAAAGGAAATCAACAAAAAAATCAAAGAAACAAAACTGCAGAAAAGGCGCCATCCGTGAACCAACAAACACATTTCTAGATTTATTTTTTATCTTCCCTTTTTTCTTCCATTTGTTACTTCAACATTAACTTATTAGGAACTATAATTATGAATATGAAAGTTTCATTAACTCGGAAAACCAAATAATGATAAATTATGAATATTAAATTATGATTAAAGTTACTAGAGCAATTGCTTGTTCACCCTGGTGAATTCAATGCAAACTGAATCTCCCATCATATCATGAACTTCTCATAATTTACATTTATATAGCGCAATTGAGCGCTATATAAATGTAAATAATTCTTATGTTATATTTCCAAGTCTAACACCAGCCTCACCAAAACAGTTTATTTGAGATCCACTTTCGAATTAGTTTGATACATAAATATTTCTGTTGACAGTTTTGAGAATATTAGTTTGGAAACAAATGAGGTGACGCTTCAAACAAGCATTTCAAACTCTAGCAACCCAAACAAGCCACATCTCTCCGCATGCTCACTACCTGTCAATACAAGAGCGATACCAGTCAATACAAGAGCGATACCAGTCAATACAAGAGCGATACCAGTCAATACAAGAGCGATACCAGTCAATACAAGAGCGATACCAGTCAATACAAGGGTGAGACGATCAATACAAAAAATAACATAAAAAGAAACTAAAAATTTAAAAAAAACACCCTTAGCGCAAGAAAAATACAAAGACAAAACTGAGAATACAAGGGAAACAACATGGATATAAGGGAAACAACATGAATACAAGGACAACACCAAGAATACAAGAGCAAAACCAAGAATACAAAGACAACGCCAAGAAGACAAAGACAATACCATGAATACAAAGACAACACCATGAATACAAGAGCAACACCATGAATACAAGAGCAACATCAAGAATACAAAGACAACACCAAGAGTGAAAAGACAACACCAAGAATATAAGAGCAACAACAAGAACACAAGGGCAACATCAAGAATACAAAGACAACACCAAGAATACAAAGACAATACCATGAATACAAAGACAACAACATGAATACAAGAGCAACACCATGAATACAAGGGCAACACCAAGAGTACAAAGACAACGCCAAGAACACAAGGGCAACATCAAGAATACAAGAGCAACACCAAGAATACAAGGGCAACACCAAGAATACAAAAACAATACCATGAATACAACGGCAATACAATGAATAAAAGGGAAATACAACGACAAATACCACACCCCCAAGTACGTAGGTGAAACGAAAGCAGAATGTCAATTTTCACAGTGTAGGCTGTGGGAAATGATCAGGGAGAAAGCTAATTAATTGAAAAAACAATCAAATCTTCCTCAACTTTATGCTTTTTATAACTAAGTGGCACAAATGGGAAGCAAGGGTGGTGTGGCGCTACCCCACAGCGCCCTTCAAACCTTATTCTAATCATTATGACATGACAGAATTTTCATTCAAAATAAATATGGGAACATTGATGAACGATGGAGATGTGTACTTCACCTGCTTTGATTCTTTTGCTTCTAATACAAAATTTTGTCACCACCTATCCATTCCTCACCATCCTTCACCTACCTATCTACCTATCCACCATCTTTTCACACTCCACGTTCCCAAATTCACCCCCCAAACCCCCAAATACGCAAGTTAAGAGAAGGTAGCACGATAAGTTCCACTGTGTATTCCGAGGCGCCATATTTGTTTCTGGCTGTGCACGTGTAATGACCTGCGTCCGATAAAGAAACACTTCTCAAAGTCAAGCTCTGGTCCTTACCTGTGTGTATGTGCGTGTATGAAAAGTTAGATGCGTTGTGATTATTGAGTGTTGTGTGAGTATGATTTTTAAGGTGGCCATGTTGTTGTGCGAGTCAGCAACAGGAAACACATGTGGCACTGACCCACAAGAACGTTGTTGTCCTGATACAAGGGCTGTCCATTCTTCTTCCAATGCACCAAGTATTCATCCGGGCTGGACACCTAGGTGAAGTGTGCTTAGGTGTCTATTGAATTCTTCATCAAAAACAAACTTTAACTAGGTTTTAATTCAAACGTAAATATATAAAATTGTTTCGAATAATATCAATCCAGTATCCTTAGTTTTCAAATTATCATTTTTATCCTCATCAATGACGTCATCAGTAAGCACCCACGTGACAATGGAGACTGACGTCACTCTTAGCTGCCACCTTGTGCACCTCATTTCCCTTGATTATACGGGGTCTGCGGTCTGGGAGGGAAGGGATGTGAAGGTTATTAAGAATGAAGTAAGAGGGTGATGGGGGGAGAGGGGGGGGAGGTCGATAAAGTGAGAGGGGAAAGCAGTTAAGGAAAAAATGAAGCATAAAAATGAAAAAAGAAAGTGATTGAAAATCATAAGTGTGAAAGTGATTGAAAATCATAAGTGTGAAAAAACAGAATACAAGAAGAAAACAACCGAAGGTCCCCTACCAACGAAGGAGACATTAAACTGCTGAATGTTGACCACTCCTTGGTCTGAGGCTGTACACGTGTAGATGCCTACATCGGATGTTGCTGCCCTGTCGATTATCAATTTGGAGTTCCTCTCCTCAAATCGCACATGTGGTGGAATCGATGCACCATCTTTGGTCCATCTTGTTGTGCCTTGCGCCACTTCCCCCAAATGACATGTCAGTTCAGCTTTGACGCCAGGACTATGTGATGGATGTGTGTGGTGGTGAATGTATGTGTGATGGATGAGTGTGGTGGATGTGAGTGTGTTGGATGTGTGTGGTGGATTTGTGTGTGGCGGATGTGAGTGAGGTGGATAAGTGACGGGTGTTAAATGAGTGAGAAAGAAAACCTCAGCTCAATATGGACAATGTCACCATAGCTGGGTGTGGACTCTTGCACTGCATACGTCATCATTGTATATCAACATAACACTACTAATATGGGTGCTGATTATATGAACAGCATTGAAATTAACATAGGAGACAATGATAAAAAAAAACAGTTATTATTTTTGTTGTTCACACCAAAGAGGTTGACGTGGTGGGCGTAGTTGCCATGGCGATTCTCAGCAAAACAAACCCACAGTCCTTCATCATACCGCTCCGTCTAGCGAAAAGTTTGAAAAATTATGATATAAAACAAAAGTTCATCTTCACCAAGATGGCTTACATTGTAGATAGTGAGGGAGTTGGAGGAGGGGTCGAACTGGTATCTGGCATCGTTAACGGGACTCTGGTTTCTGGTCCAGCGCACCCTGTAGTTTGTGGATGGTGCTTATTATGATTGCTTATAACTTTTTGTAAGGTCAACAAAGTGTTTATTTCAAGAGTCATGCAACCTTTCGTAAGACTAGCTTACATAATCAAGTGATAATTTCTTATAACTTTTTGTCTTGCTATTTTTCTTCATTGAATGACTCTTTCATATATATGATGGAAATGGTTAAGAGAGCTGAGGGTATTCAGAGAAAGTGAAACTCATTTAGAACACGCCCCTCCAAAGCCTTCATAACTTGCTACCAACAAACCACACCACCAAAAACTGACTGGATTGGTTGCTCTCCAGTCACGTGACATGTAAGAACCGCCCTTTCCCCCACGCTCGAGGTCACTCTATTGGACCCCTGTATTTGAGGCCTGGGATCACCTGCGTCCAAATAAGATTCGTTTAAGTTTCGTTGCTTGCAAGAGTATAGTGTGCTTGTGTCGGAAGGCTTATGAAGGTAGAGTTCGTATTGCAAATGAATGAAGAGTCACTTTGAACGTTGAGGTAGTAAGTCACGTGATGTTTCTCTCCGTCTTCATAGGTCTCCACCACGCATGCGTAAGTGCCAGTGTCTGCAAAGGTGGTTGAGTCTATAACCAAGCTGTTATCTGGCTCGATTCTGGTCCTCGGGCCCAAATCTCTGTAGTGGTAGGTAGGTAGGTAGGTAGGTAGGTAGGTAGGTAGGTAGGTAGGTAGGTAGGTAGGTAGGTAGGTAGGTAGGTAGGTAGGTAGGTAGGTAGGTAGGTAGGTAGGTAGGTAGGTAGGTAGGTAGGTAGGTAGGTAGGTAGGTAGGTAGGTAGGTAGGTAGGTAGGTAGGTAGGTAGGTAGGTAGGTAGGTAGGTAGGTAGGTAGGTAGGTAGGTAGGTAGGTAGGTAGGTAGGTAGGTAGGTAGGTAGGTAGGTAGGTAGGTAGGTAGGTAGGTAGGTAGGTAGGTAGGTAGGTAGGTAGGTAGGTAGGTAGGTAGGTAGGTAGGTAGGTAGGTAGGTAGGTAGGTAGGTAGGTAGGTAGGTAGGTAGGTAGGTAGGTAGGTAGGTAGGTAGGTAGGTAGGTAGGTAGGTAGGTAGGTAGGTAGGTAGGTAGGTAGGTAGGTAGGTAGGTAGGTAGGTAGGTAGGTAGGTAGGTAGGTAGGTAGGTAGGTAGGTAGGTAGGTAGGTAGGTAGGTAGGTAGATAGGTAGGTACCTGGATCCTTCTTTGAGCCAGTACACATTCCTTGCAGTCTCTCCAGGCCTCAAAACACAAGTCAATGTCACCTTTCAAATAACAAATTTGGAAGTTTAAAAAATAATAATTCAGGTGATTCTCATTTGAAATCTCGGAGAAAGCAACAAAAAAGAACCTTTTGGCCAACTATTGTAGGAACATCTTTCGTCTGCTTGGGTCCTGTCGATCATTGTCATATTTACACCAACACAATCACTTGATAACTATGCTACAATCTAATGACAAGAGCACCAACACTCAAAAACTAACTGATGACGAGAGTGATTCCTGATCTGCCCACCACATCTGCCTTTCTCACTTCACAATGATAGGCCCCAGCATCATCCAGCCTTACATCGTTCAAGCTCAATCTGTTGCCCACTTGGTACACTCTCGATGAGTCGTAGATGGCGCGATTGTTTTTTAACCACGTAACCTGGGCACCATCTAACGAGTGTTATCTGTGATGCACTCCAAGGTGACGGTACTCCCCTCGTCTGCTTCCTTCACTTCGTGCACCACTGTTGGTGAAAACCCAATTATCAACTGTATCATTATTCAAACTTCAAACATTCCTAGTGAGAAAAGTGTGTTTAAAAGCTCCGGTACTAAGGCCCAATATGGCGACCATTGTAACACCTACATCACACACACACACACACACACACACACACACACACACACACACACACACACACACACACACACACACACACACACACACACACACACACACACACACACACACACACACACACAAACACACACACACACACACACACACACACACACACACACACACACAAACACACACACACACACACACACACACACACACACACAAACACAAACACACACTATTCTGTTGCATCCGACATCATGACCCACACAAACCGATATTTAGGTCATAGTAGGCCGAAGCATCTCCTTGACTTGACCTCAGTTGACACAAATATTGACCCATGTCCGACTTCTGCAACCTTCGAGTATTTTTTGTTCGGCTTATCACTTAAGGCCACCCACATTCAAGTATTTCTCAACATGGAAATATTTTCAATCTCCCAATTCCCAAACCTCCCTTCTCATCCCCCATCAACCTCTGAAAGACAAGAGACCCATCAGGGTAAGACACACCCCCGAGGGCACGCCCATCTCTCCGTGACCACGTAAACTGCGGGTATGAAACGTGAAACGACATTCTTGGTGACACATCTCAAAGTCAAAAGGTCATCCACTTCAGGGTTCGTTGTTGATGCTGTGATCTCCAGCTGTGATCTCCAGCTGTGGTCTATCATCGACTGTGTGTTTTGATGTATGGATGTGTGTGTTTATATGTTTATGAGTGTGTGCGTGTGTGCATGATACACATAAATGCAACGAAAACTGACACAAAATGAAGAGGTCGATGTTGATGTGGATAATGCCTTCAGAATTGACTGCTTCACAAATGTACACACCCTCATCCTCTCTTTGGATTCGTCTGTGATGACAGTGGTGTGATGTGGTGGTGGTGTGGTGGTGATGTGATGTGACAGTGATGTGATAAGGTGGTGATGTGATGGTGATGTGATGTGGTGTGTTGGTGGTGTGATGGTGGTGGTGATGTGATGTGATGTGGTGGTGATGTGATGTAGTGTGATGTGATTTGTGATGATGTGATGTGATGTGATGTGGTGGTGGTGTGATGTGATGTGATGGTGGTGTGGTGGTGATGTGATGTTGTGTGATGTGGTGGTGATGTGGTTGTGTGATGTGATGTGATGGTTATGTGATGATGATGTGATGTGGTGTGATGTGATGGTGGTGTGGTGGTGATGTGATGTGATGTGGTGGTGATGTGATGTGATGTGGTGGCGATGTGGTGTGGTGGTGGTGTGATGTGATGTGGTGGTGATGTGGTGGTGATGTGATGTGATGGTGATGTGATGTGGTGGTGATGTGATGGTGGTGTGATGTGATTTGGTGATGATGTGATGTGATGTGGTGGTTATGTAATGTGGTGGTGTGTGATGTGGTGGTGTTGTGATGTGATGTGGTGTGATGTGGTGGTGATGTGATGTGGTGTGATGTGATGTAGTGTGGTTTGATATGATGTGATGTGATGGTGGTGTGGTGATGATGTGATGTGGTGTGATGTGATGTGATGGTGATGTGATGTGAGGTGGTGTGATGTGATGGTGGTGTGGTGATGATGTGATGAGCTAATAGGTTCTCGACACTAATAGATGAGAAAACGTGCAAAACTTCTCTTACTGGATAGTCAAGCTGTAATCGTCATCAGGGTTCACAAACGAGTTGGCTGGAAGTGGCTTGTTATTGGCTCTGTACCAACGAATGGCGTATGGGCGGGAACCAATCAGGTGGCATCTGAGTGTGACGTCAGAGTTCAAAACTGCTTCAGTTTTGTTTTTTTGTTCTGGAGAAGGTCTCAATTGTTCTGGATTTTCGATGTCTGGGGGAATTGTGATTAGGGGTCAAAAAGTGTGAGGAATGGTTGGGTGGATGAAGAAGACCGAAAGGGTGAAAAATTATGGTGGGAGAAGTTGATTGATAAGGTATGTGTGAAGATGAGAATTGATGGGGGTGTGTGGAGATGGGAGGGTTAATGGGGGGTGTTTTAAGATAGGAGGGTTGATGGGGGTGTGTGGAGTTAGAAGGGTTGATGGGGGTGTGTGGAGATGGGAGGGTTGATGAGGGTGTGTGGAGATGGGAGGGTTGATGGGTGTGTGCGGAGATACAAGGGTGATAGTTAAATTTGAATTTTTCAGTTGACTGAATTTTATTTCAACACAGGTTAAATATGAGCGATCATATTATTCGAACAATGACAGTTATACAATCCTAATAACTATTAGAAATAATTGATGAAGTTAAAAGTAAACTTGTGTTCATAGGCTGGCAAGAGCCGTAAGGTTCAGCAGGAAAGCCGATGAAGCCGATCTGACATCTGGTGAACATTTATTTTTATTTATATACGCTCAAGTTTAAAATTTTATCTTTTATATTTTAGCAAGGAAATAATGGAAATGTCTAAGAGGGACTTTTAATTCGGTGGTCATGATGTTGATGGAAGCAGCAGTGAAATAGGTGATTAACACACCAATGAAAGTGAAAATGGAAAACCATTCAAAAACATCAATAACAACATCAACATCAACGACATCAACAACACCGACATCAACATCAACGACATCAACAACACCGACATCAACATCAACGACATCAACAACACCGACATCAACATCAACGACATCAACAACACCGACATCAACATCAACGACATCAACAACACCGACATCAACAAAAACGACATCAACAACACCGACATCAACATCAACGACATCAACAACACCGACATCAACATCAACGACATCAACAACACCGACATCAACAAAAACGACATCAACAACACCGACATCAACATCAACGACATCAACAACACCGACATCAACATCAACGACATCAACAACACCGACATCAACATCAACGACATCAACAACACCGACATCAACATCAACGACATCAACAACACCGACATCAACATCAACGACATCAACAACACCGACATCAACATCAACGACATCAACAACACCGACATCAACATCAACGACATCAACAACACCGACATCAACATCAACGACATCAACAACACCGACATCAACAACACCGACATCAACATCAACGACGACGACGGAATGAACATCAAAAACATCAAAAATAACAATATCGGCTAACTCTCTGCAGTGAGCGCCATCATGACCCAAAGGACAACTGAGACAGAAGTAATCGTCACCTCTCCATTCACACTCCATCAATCCTCCACTTGTGGGTTCGTAGCAGTTTGTTTATTATTAAATGAAAATTTAATATATAGTAATTTAATTTTGTATCACAAACACAGTTTGGTCAATGCATCAAAACTCCACACCATTACTTTGTTTCTGACCCTGTTCCACATCACTCTCCTTCCCCACCACCACCTCAACACCACATCACCCTTCTTCCCCACCACCATCACAACACCACATCACCCTCCTTCCCCACCACCAACTCAACACCACATCATCCCCCTCTCCACCACCATCTCAACACCACATCATCCCCCCTCCCTACCACCATCACAACACCACATCAAAGCGCATCTCTGACCTATTAAATCAACCTAATTTATAAAAAACCTAAAAATTGTCACGCAACCACGTGACACCCCTTCTTACGCCGTATCGGTCCTGGGGCAGGCACATTTCTGACACGTGCTACTACGTGGGTCGAAGTAGGATCCCAGTTGACAGTCTGCCTTTGTTTTCTGTGTGTGTGTTTATGTATCTATGACTGTTTATTTGCGTTGGTTCATGAATGTTTGTTTTTTAGGAAATTGTTTTTTTTGTATGCATTTTTGTGAGTCTGTTTACAAACGTGTACGTGAGATTGTAACCATAGCAACCTTGCATATCTTCTTGTTGCCAGGGTATTCTGCCTCGTAACCCTCACTGCATTTCTGTGGGAGAAGCAAGGTTTTGTGATAACGAAATTATGTAAACATAACAATAACACCAAAAAATGAATGTTGATAAAACATAAATCAATGACAGGAATACCATTGAAAGCTTAATAATGGCGAAAACAACAAATGAAAACGAGAATAAAAAAGTAAAATAATAGCAACAACAAAAACACAACCTCACAAAAATGCCCTTCATATCCATCTTCACAGTAGCACTTTTGCAGACCCGACACTCTCTCGCCTCTGCCCTCGGTTGTGGCTCTCAACAATGACACCTCTGATATGCTGGGGAAGGAGGTGGTGGATTGGAGGGATGGATGGTGGAAGGGTGATTAAGGGTTACAGATGTGGTGATAATGGTGATAGGGTAGTAGAATAGGAGAAGAATAGTTGAAGTTTGGTAAGAAGTGAAAATTTCGGAGTTGGGTTGAAGACTGGTGTAGTTTAATGTGTTCACATGATATATGAGTGGTGAACATTTGATATATGAGTGGTGTGAACATTTGATATATGAGTGGTGTGAACATTTGATATATGAGTGGTGTGAACATTTGATATACGAGTGGTGTGAACATTTGATATATGAGTGGTGTGAACACTTGATATATGAGCATAATAAATACCCATTGCGAGTGTCTTCGAGGGTGAGTTTTGCTTTCACCTTGATGCTCCTCACATCGTTCAAAAACTCCAAAAATTCTAAAGTGTTGAAAATGTAACCCCTGTCATCCATCCAAAGACCCTATGATGCGGTGAGGTGAAGATAGTGTAGTGGTGAAGTGGAGACGGTGTAGTGGTGTGGTGAGGTGGTGTGGTGTTGTGGGGTGGTGGTGTGGTATAGTGTTGTGGGGTGGTGGTGTGGTGTAGTGGTGAGGTGGTATAGTGTTGTGGGGTGTTGTAAGGTGGTGGTGTGGTGTTGTAAGGTGGTGGTGTGGTGTTGTAAGGTGGTGGTGTGGTGTAGTGTTATAGGATGGTGGTGTGGTGCAACGAAGTGAGCAGCAATGAATTCTTCAAATGAAACATTAAATAACCTCTCTGAAGGTGACGTTGTAAGGGGTGTATTGATCAGGTCTGTGAATCTCTTTGGGATGGTCATAGTACAACTTGCCATTGGGAGTCTGTAGAGAGGTGTAAAAAGAAATGTGAGAGGGATGTAGAAGTTGATGTGAAAAAGATGTGGAGAAAAAATAGGAAAAAATAAATTTAAGAGAAAAAAAATGAAAGAGGAAACATGGAGGATTATGAAGTCAACAATTTATAATGTATTCAGAATTTGAAAAAAATTAAATCTACATAAATCCTTCAAAAACTTCTCTCCACCTCAAGTATGACGTCATGTCCATAGGAATCCCTTCTGGCGTCATTAGAGGAAAAGAACAAGCTGTATTTGAGAATTCCGTTATGAAGGTACAACTGAGGGTTGTGTGGAGTTGGAGTTGAAAAAGGAGAGTGGTTGTGTGGGGTTGAAGTTGAAGGAGGGTGGTTGTGTGGGGTTGAAATTGAAGAAGGGGGTTGTGTGGGGTTGAAGTTGAGAAATGAGGGTGGTTGTGTGGGGTTGAAGTTGAGGAATGAGAGTGGTTGTGTAGGGTTAAAGTTGGGGAAGAAGAGTGGTTGTGTAGGGTTGAAGTTGAAGAAAGGAGTTGTGTGGGGTTGAAGTTGAGGAAGGAGGGTGGTTGTGTAGGGTTGAAGTTATGGATGGGAGAGGTGGTTGTGTGGGGTTGAAGTTATAGAAGGGAAAGAGGGGGAGTTGTGTGGGGTTGGGCGATTAAAGTGGGTGTGAACCAGGGTTAAAATGGTCTTATGTGTGACTACACAAAAAGGCAAAAACACAGACACAAAAACACAATGGTATAAATAAAAAAAACATATGAAGACTCACAGGCTTATCGACAAAGCTTGTAGGAAGAGTCCAATACTGAACTGTGGGCGTGTCATCAGTGAACTTGAGACCAACGGGAACGTTTGTACGAGGATCTAGATCAAAATCTGTTCTTATGATTGGAGATTCCAATTCTCCTGCTGCTTTTTCCACGCCCACACCTCCAAAGTCAATGGGGCGATTGGAAAAATCAATGTGTAGCTGTGGTGATGAGGGTAGGAAGGTGTGAGTGGTGAGGCTAAGAAGGTGATTAAAGGAAGGTGTGATAGTATCAGTGAAATAATAGATCAGTTGCCTCCTCACACCTCACTCCTCTGCCGAAACACTGGCACTGGGTGCACCCTTGTGGCTTAAGGGATGATTGTCAAACCTTTACATTATTATTACACTTCAAACTTTATTTTCAGTTTAGTTCCAAATTCGAGTCCATTTCAAAAAGCTTCGTAAAATAAAGTGGTTAGTAAGACGACCAATCAAACGCCCCTAGCTGGGGTTTTGGTTGCACAATTGGTTGGTTCCACAACGTGCTACTCTATGCGAACAAAAATAAACTCCAAGAGGTGTTTTTATTTGAATATATATGTAAAAAAAAATATAAAACACTGTCACCTTTTCTTCTCTCAGGGCTGTCGTCATCTTCACACATTTGTCACATAACTCTCCTTCTACATTCCCCTGTGTGTGTGTGTGTGTGTGTGTGTGTGTGTGTATGTGCATATGTATGTGTTTATGTATGTGCGTACGTGTGTGTGTGTGTGTGTGTGTGTGTGTGTGTGTGTGTGTGTGTGTGTGCATGATGATCGTTTACCGAAAAAAACTTCTGGTAAGATAAGAGATGGTAAGAGGCATCAAGGAGGACAAAAACAGAGGTGGCATGACCTCAAACATGCAGCTCTGAAAAAAGTAAATATGGCTTTGTCAGAAGTTCAATGGTCTGGGTATGGTGTATTAGAAGTAGAGGAGCTACTGTGGTATATTCAGGTACAAATGAAAAATTATCAGAAAATCAAAGAGGTACTGCAGTAGTGCTTCTGGGTAATATAAGAAATGCCTGGAAAGAAAATAAAATATTCACACCAATCAACGAAAGATTACTGAAACTCAGACTAAAAACTGAGAAACTGTGGCTTAGCATAATTGCTGTGTACGCACCAACTGAAGTTGAAGAGGCAATAATATCTGATGAGTTTTATGACCAGCTTCAAGTTACATTAGATGAAGTGAACAAGAAAGATGTTATATTAGTGCTTGGGGATTTTAATGCAAGAATTGGCCCATCTCTAAACCCATCCAACTTACATGGTGTGCATAACCCTGACAAATGTAACAAAAATGGAGAAAGATTGATTGATTTCTGCAACCAGAATGGATTAGCAATTACCAACACTTTGTTTCCACATAAAAATATTCATCAATGGACTTGGAAACATCCCAGTCAAAAAGAAGGTGGTCATGTTTTGGATTATATACTAATAGATAAAATGTTCAAAAAGTTAATGATGGATATAAGAGCATAAAGAAAAACAATACACTCATCTGATCATAGTCCAGTTACAGCCAAACTCATTATGAATTTTCATGTTAACAAAAATACAAAAAGAATGGGGATTTCAAAAAACTTGATCAAAATTCTATGGATGGTGATACTAAAAGACTATTTCATCGAAAACTTAATTCATGCAAGAAAATTGGTTCAGTTGAAGAGATATGTAGTTTCAAAAATACACTGAAATCTGCAGTTGCTGAATATGCTCAAAAACCAAATCAGAAGTTTGAAAAGAAGTGGGTCACAGAAGAAATAAAGAGTCTGTCAAAAAAGAAAGGTAGCCTTCACTTTCAAATTTTATCTCTTCAGCAAAAAGGATTACCAGTTTCAAATGAATTGAAAGTGTTACATTACATTGAAAAGTCGAATCAAAAAAGAATGTAATAAAGCTTTGAACAGCTGGTGGCAGGAGAAAGCTAATGAAGCTGAAGAAAAACATAAACTTAATATAAAACTTGGTCGAGGTGGTTCTCTTATCGATTCTCTTAGGCTTATAGGTAGATTGGTTCATAATCAACATCATTATATTTTAGATAAAGATGGTATTCGTAAAATTAAAAACACAGAAAATAAATTAAATAGATGGTGCGAACATTTTAGTAATATAACAAATATCAAAACAAAGGTGTCTCAAGAGTCATACAATTCATTGAAATCCATCTCCTGGGAACCAAACTACGAAGGTCTAATGAACCAGCTGTCAGAAGATGAAATACAAACAGCTATAAAACAATTCAAAAAAAGCAGTGCACCAAGTGTTCTTGTGTGTGTATTTGAATTTTTTTGTATGTTTGTGTTTAATTTTTCTGCCACTTGATATTTGATGTTGTAAGAAGGAGCTTGACTCAAGTCATTTCGAACTAGCATGCCCTTGCTAGCCTCAATGTAGCATTCAGTGTTCTAGAGGGATAACCTTCCTTTCCTTACAAACACTTCTAACCTTGCATTGGCATGTAAAGTCCACGTTTATCCTTTCTGTGCCAGCTACATTGCATTTTCTTTGTTCCACTGTAGTGGAATGTGGAGTGTTGTTGTGGTGCGGTGTGATGGGATGTAATGTGGTGTTGTGAAGTGTAGTGAGGTGTGGTGAAATGTGATTTTGTGGGATGTGGTGTGGTGTAAATTGTTGAGGTGTGATGTTGTGTGATACTTGCTGAAAAACTCAATGCAAACCCAACATCTCCTTCTTTCCAAACAAACACTTTCATCACTTACTAATGATGCATCCAAACTGTGGCTTGTAGATGTACCCTGCATGGCAGTCCCTGTTGGACAGGTTTAATTGGAAATTATTTGATGCTTATTGACAGTCTTTCTGACAAGTTTCGGAGCATCATTGTAACAACCACAACTCAAAATAACAAAAATAACAAGAACTCAAAATAAGACAACTGAAGCCACCCACCTGCAGCCCACCCCATATGACCCTATTGGACACTTGTCACATTGGATCTCTCCATTCTTGTCCCAACAGGTTCCTCTGCTACCACTGAGATCAAAGTTCATAATTTTTACCATAGCAGCATTTTCAAATGTGGCGGTTCCAAATTTGACACACAAATCATTAAAACAATAGCTGCATGTCTGAGAAGAAGATACAAAAAAAAACCAGCCAAAGTTCACAACTTCCTCATACATAGCTCACTATGCTTGCCCCCTCCCCCCAATTAAATAAACACACATCATCCCCACCACACATACTCTTGGTTGTAGGAGCAAGGGCATGGGGTGCAATCATAGGATGTGCCTTTGGTGGCGTCGCCATAGAAGCCTGGAGCACACTTCTCACACGAAGCTCCCTCTGTGTTATCTCTGCAGTTCTGTATTGGTTTGGGGGGTAGGATGGTTTGTGGGAAAATTGTTGTTGGTTTTAGGTAAATGATTCAATAAATAGTTTTATTCGCCATCTTTCAGGCTTCACTTGGGAAAATAACAATACACACTTCCCTACCACATAAAATACTCAATCTGTGCGTTTATCCACCGTAAGGCAGATGCAAAAAACTGCAGAGTGCAGAATCTAGTGAGGTGTTCTCCTTTTGACTTGCCAGTGAGCAGCTAGGCGAAGTTTCTTGAAATCCTTTTTGTAGGCTTTTTCTTGATGGCTTTCGTTGCAACTTCAAAGTCATTTGTCAGCAGCCATTTAAAATAATAATTTTACTTTTAACCGTATTACCGCCATTTTTTCGCTTGTAATTTATATAAAAATTAAGTTTTTGAATTTAAAATAATGATTTTTTCTAAAAGCCACAATAAAATGAATATAATTCCAGAACACTAGTTAATTTATTAAGGTACCAAGCTAATGAAAATCTACCGTAATAAGACTGGCTCTATATATATATATATATATATATATATGCTAAAGTGGTCTTGAAGACTTAATCAGTTTCATGCCACTATAATTATATTCTTTATTTGATTGTTTTCGTTATCAACGTAAAATTCTTGAATTTAAAATAACTATAATTTAAAATAAAATGATTTTTTTTTCAAATTAAAATTCTTCAGAGATTTATTGAGTTGTGTAAAAGATATCTAAATATAAGTTTTTTTAAACAAACGATTATCAACTTTTCAAGTTGTGTACTTTAAAAATGTTGAGCTGTTTTTTATCTGAAAATTCTAACTTTGAACAAGGGAAGTGCAGTTTATCTAAGAATCTGGTGTGGCGCCCTTTTTTTGAATTGCTAGTGAACAGCTAGGCAAAGTTTTTTGAAATTTTTTAAACGTTTTGTTGATGGTTTTTATGAAAATTTTTAAGTTTTTTTTTGCAGCCAATTAAGTAAATAATTTCCACTTTTAACCGTCCAACCGCCATTTCTTTGTTGATATCGAAATTTCGAATTAAACTTAATTTTTTTGAACTTCGAAAACTTTGAAGGTTATTTCTATGTTTCAAATATTAATTTTACAGACTAAAATATTTCAAAGTTTTTGATTCGATTAGAGACTGTTTTTGAATTTTAGTATTTACCTAAAATGAGTTTTTTCGAAATAAATTATTATCAACTTGTTACATTATTCACTTTAAACATTTTAAAAAACTAAAAATTTCAACTTTGAGCAAGTGAAAACTTAAAATTCAACGTAGGCCCCTATAATCGTCCTTACGTGCACGAACACAAACTCACCACACAAGTGACATAGGGAGAGTAGCCCTGACACTGTTCTGAATGTCCATGACACTGGCAATTGGAGACACAATGGTTGGTGTATGGGTCCCTGACGTACAAGTCTGCGCATTTCTGATGGTGATGTCCAGGTTGTTCTTGCAATTATTACTTTTGTTTCTTAAAATGACAAAGCAGCCATTTTGCATTTAATTGCTACAACAATTTGTAAAGACATGAGGGTGAACTTACTTTTGTATGCTAATTTTTTAGTAACAATATTGCTATTTTCATTATTATTTGCATATATAATATTCTTTATGTTATTACTAGTTAAACTGTTTTTTTTATTGATGACGTCACTGACCTCACAGGAGTATCCTGCATAACCTGGAGGACACAAGCACTGCTCCACCTGTGAAGATGGGTAGATGAGTAAAGGAGTGAATGATGGATGGATGGATAGGTGGGTGAAAAGGTGAATGATGGATGGATGGGTAGGTGGGTGAAGGAGTGAATGATGGATGGATGGGTGGGTGGGTGAAGAGGTGAATGTTGGATGGGTGGGTGAAGGAGTGAATGATGGATGGGTGAGTAGGTGATTGAAGGAGTGATTGATGGATGAATGGGTGGGTGAAGGAGTGAATTATGGATGGATGGGTAGGTGGGTGAAAGAGTGAGTGATGGATGGATGGGTGAAGGAGTGAATGATGGATGGATGGGTAGGTGGGTGAAGGAGTGAATGATGGATGGATGGGTAGGTGGGTGAAGGAGTGAGTGATGGATGGATGGATGGGTGGGTGAGGAGTGAATGATGGGTGGATGGGTAGGGATTATGGTGTTATATTTAAAATTGAAATGATGATTTAAAATTTTCAAGTTTTGAACATAGCACTAATTACCTTGAAAGCTTTGACCCCTTCGTGACCTTTTGATGACTCAGAGATCCTGATGTTGCTGATGCTGTTTGGAGGTTAAAACTTGTTGTTTGTGATGCCAGTTAGTTTGGTGCAACAAAGATGAGATAATTTTTCTGAATCATAACAAAGAATTACTCAATTCTATGAATTTTATAATTCACGCATCTCATTTTATTATCCTTTTCATGTCAGGTTATCGGCTCTATCGTCTTGTTTTTGCCACACCTTTTAATCCAAATTATTTAGTGGGTAAAAAGGATGTATGAATGTTGAGTTTCCTCGAGTGATGGATGCCATTAACAATATGGTTTATTAGTGAATAAGTTGTTTTGAAGGTGATGATAATGATGGTGAAGACCTTTTCAGCAGTGTATCTTTTGCTTTTCTTCTGCATCTCCAATTGTTGCAGACAGAATTTCAAGCATGCTTTTTGCTGTAGCTTCATCATCTTGCTGCAATACGTGTTTTAAACTTTTCGCGTCTTTCTTCCATAGTTTTGCTCAATGGTATGCTCTGAGTTGTTGAATACAGTCTTATTTATTTATATGCCTCGGATGGTAGATGTTCAACACCTGTCTAAGTTGTTTTCTATGGAAGGCATAGTCCAGCACACAAAAATTCGTGCATTCTTACTCTAGAGAGTAACTTTTTAAAAAGATTTTTGTCATTAAATTTTCTATATGAAAAAGCTATTATAAAACTAACTATTTAATATAATTTTAGCTCAAAAAAAATTATTCTTTCGAAGTTGTTCAATTTTTTAAAAACCCAAGACTAAAAGCCTGCTCAAAATAATTCGCGAACTTTTCAATTTGACTAAAAATGAGTGCAATTTTTATTTAACGATAATTTTTTTAGAAGTTATATATTAATGTTTTTTCCTCGACCTTTTATAACCTTGAGATATCGACTAGGCATTGACCCAATCAATGATATGAGGTATTTTTGAGGCATACCCTGCCAAGCATGAAGAATTTTATTCCACTGGGTTTTTGACATACCCCAGGAATTTCCATTGTATAACAAGATCAGTAAAATCATGGTGTTGTATACTTTTAACTTTTTCTTTTAGTTTTCGGGACCACAATTTTGACAGCTTCAAGAACGCTGCATTGGCAAGTGATTTCCTTCTTGCTAGATCTTGTTCTTCGCCGATCAGACTTCCGAGTTTTTTTCTTTAACCCCATGTGAACTCATTGGTGCCTCTTTCCATTGGGGTTTTGAGAGGTTGACGTGGAGATTCCAACTGTTGAGTGTGCTATAGCTGATCTCTTCAAACCGCTCTGCATCTTCCTCGCAGTTGAAAATAAAATGTAGATTATCTGCGTACAGGTATTCAAAAATAGGTTTGTTTTTTTTTTGGCAGTCAACTCCTCACATCTCTTAGTATTGTTTAGGTAAGTTATAAATAATATTGGTGACATTGAGCCAGTTTGCGTTGTTAAAATTTTTGTGAGCTCACAAATTCAATTGTCACCATTGTTTTCTCAATTACTGTTCTCTTCTTCATCAAACAATGCTTCTAGCATTTTAGAAATTTCTTCTTGTCGATAGTGTCGAAAGTTGATATCATATCGATTTCTATGATGAAAGTTGTTCTGTTTTTGAAAGAGTGATGACAAGAGCCTGTAGCACAGGCACTTATTTTTTCTCCGGTATGCGGTTTGTGACAGTGGTAAAAATTTATTTATTTTTTGTGTTATTCTATAAAGTATTGCAAATGATAATCTTTTCCCAAGTGTATTTAGAAGTATTATTGGTCTTAAATTCGTTATTATTTCTTAGGGTTGACCTGGTTTTTGGATTAGTGTCATCTTACCATTGGTTATATTGTAATGCGGTATTTATAAAGCGCTTTTCCTGCTTGCTACAAATTTAATGTAGCAAAAACACACTGTGGAACAGGTGCTAAGTGTCGGCCCACGCGGGATCGAACCCTGTAACTTTAGATAATTAGTCTAATGCTCAACCATTGAACTATAGGGAGATATATTGACCTATGAATTAATTTTTAATCGCGTAATTGGAAACTTATGAATATTTTCATGCCCATAGAAGCGTATTGATATGTTTTAAGGCTATGAGACCAGGCCCCGATGATTTATGGTTTCTGAGATTTTTCATTGTTAAATTTAGTTCTTTCAGTGTAAATGGCTTTTTCAGTTTTCTTAGTGCTTTGTGCGTTTGATAACTTGTGTTAGCCACTTTATTGTTTTTGAATTTGTTTGAAAAGAAATCACTGACTGTATTTTTCAGTTCTTCATCATTCATCATAGTTATTATTATTTCTTTTGTTTTTATACGAGGCTTTTATTGTTTTCCCACATTATCACACCTTCATCACTTCACAACCTCATCATCACACCTTCATCACACTACCTATATAACACCATCATCGGCCCATCCTAATCACCACATCATCACCAGCACTTTACCACATCAAACAAACCCAGAAGTCTGGACAGTATCGACATATCGACAAGCCAATTGAAGAGCTTTGAGGGAAGACAGAGCTTGCAAAAAGTCTGTTCTGGAAGCTGGTCTGGTCATTCGGTCATCCAAATACCAGCCTTCCTGTTTTTGCGGTGTGGTGTGAGGTGGCGGTGTGGTGTGAAGTAGCGGTGTGGTGTGAAGTAGCGGTGTGGTGTGGTGTGGTGTGAGGTGGCGGTGTGGTGTGAAGTAGCGGTGTGGTGTGGTGTGGTGTGAGGTGGCGGTGTGGTGTGGTGTGAGGTGGTGGTGTGGTGGTGGGACTAAGATACTTAAAAAAACATGCAACGACACACAGAAAAATAGAAAGAGGCAAAGAAACATACCTCTGTGAGAGGAAGCTCAAAGTGATGTGTTTGGTCTCTGGAGGGAATAGAAGGCACGAAGTGATACAATTTCCGGTCAGAGCCCTCTTGCTGTTGAGTGAATCGTCATCACTTTTAAAAGTGCATTCTAGTCATGGATGTTTTAATGCATTAATTAGGATTGCTTATGCAGATCTAGTTTGCACAAAAAGAGTTATGGAGAGAATTGTCACTGAAACATCTCACTAATATATACAAGCTATGGTATTAGTGCAGAAAGTGATTGATTGAAGATGTCACCTCGATGTAGGCTGAGATGTGGGGGCCAGGGTAGGTGGAAGGAGTGGCAGTGAGGTTGTAGAAAAAGTCATACTCCACTTTACCTCCGTACAAAGTCAACTGTGGAAGGGTCAGAAGTTGGTAATATTTGAATTAAAATGTGCTTCACCATTCAAAGCTGCCATCCATTTTACCACACAAATGCACCACAACCAACCATTCACCACCTCCTCAATCCAACACCTTATTGCCATAGAACTGCGACACAGAGATGAATTCAATGTTTTCAGGGTCTCTGGTGTTGTAGGTGGGTTGGAATCCTGGAGAGGCCATGCCCCCGAAGATACCTACTCTCTGGTTGTATTGTTTCTGTGGGTTGTTGATGAGAACATCGTTTTGTGATCATTTTCTGCCATTATTTCTCTTTTGTTTATAATGGTGTGAAAAAAAGAAAAAAATCAAGAAAAACAAAAACACATACAACACGCACGCACACATACAACCATGTAGTAGTACAGATCACTGGCAGAATCGCATTGGTTGGTCACTCCTGAGCACCAACAGGGAATGCACTCTGATTGGTCGATAGCTGCTGCATTAAAAGTACCTTCTCTACACACAGCATCTCCTCCTAGGGGAAAAAAGGGCTAGGTTGATAGAGGAGGTGAAGAGGGAGTGGAGGGAGATGGATGAGGTGAGAGTACAGGGATTTGGGTGAAGAGAAAAGTGGAAGGAGGTGGATGAGTGAAAAAGTGGAAGGAGGTGGATGAGTGGGGAGGTAGAGGGAGGTAAAGTGGATGAATGGGGAGGTGGTTAAAGGAGTGAACAAAAAATTGATCGTTAGAACAAGTGAGGGTGAAGTGTTTGGAGGTTTGAGTGTTGAACTTGCAATCAATATTTTTAAACTTCACCATTACAACCCTAAACACCAACCCAAAAACACCGACCTCAAAACACCAACCCCAAAACACCAAGCCCAAAACACCAAAACCCACCTTCAACAATAACAATAGTATCAGGGGATGCAAAAGTGGACCCTAGGGAGTTTATCGCCTCACAACTGTACGCTCCTTCATCTTCGTTCCTCAATCGGTGAATGGTCAATGTACTTCCGGTGCTGATCAGTTGGTGGTTCTTGCTCCAGGGGCTCAACCTCTTCAAGTTCCACTCCACTCTAGGCGCAGCTCCCACGTGACCCCAGTTCAAACGCCAAACGATGATTGGTGCAGACACTCCCTGGGCCTCACAGGTCAAAGTCAAGTTCTGACCTCTCTTTCCTGTGATCTTTCTGGTCATAGGCTTAGGAACGGTGGGAGGGGCTGGGGGAATGATTGGTAGTCTTGTTGAATACATCGACCAGCACACTAAGCTTGACAACTCATGCAAGTTGGAATGATGTTTTTGAGCTTCAAATGGGGTTTTGGCATGAACAATTCATTTCAAAACATGAACACAAACAGTTTTTGAAATACACAAAAATTTCACCCAAATAATGCTGCATGCATTTACCACCTTCAGACAGCACCATCTCCCACTTGGAAACCTTTCCCCCACTCACTGCATCCATATTCATCACTCCCATCCACACAATCGGTTTGATTATCACAGTGAAAGCCAAGAGGAATGCATTGCTTCTCACTCAAACAAGAAAAC